>DF243788.1:15000-34577 GCA_000507305.1 Breviolum minutum Mf 1.05b.01 | reverse complement strand
ATACATACTACATTTATCACATATTGTAAATTTTGATGATTTGTTTTGATATGATATCATATACTCTATGATTACATTATATATATATATATATATTTTTGTTATGTTATATTTTGACACAACCGCAACGCACTTCTTTTTCAAATGGAAGTAAAACACAAAGGGATCACTTTATACCAATGCACCATCGTTCCAATTACAAAACGGAAGGAAATATTCATGGGGTTCGCCTCCTGGAACCATCGTGGACGATCCACGACAAGACAAGAGGCCTCCGGGGGAATCAAGGCCGTTGATTCACATGGAAGGTTTTAGCACTGCAGTGTCTCTAGAGTGCAAGACGAGAGGCCTCCGGGCAGTTTGAAGGCTGTTGGATCAAAGTCCGGTATTAGGTTTGCTCTCCATCTTTTCGAGTGATAGAATGGTAGGTTTGCCATCCACCACTCTGAAGGCTATAGCACTAAAGTCCTGTAGGTTTGCTTTCAAGAAAAATTTGGACATTGGACTTGCGGATTGTCTGACCGTGGCTGAATTGCCTAGTGGCAAGTCTCCTGTGCCTGCTATAAATCCTAAAGTCACAACTCCAAAATCCAAAATCCAAACTTAGATTGTGGATTTTCCGTTTGGATTTTGGATTTGGACGCTGTAGTCTCAGATTTTCATGTGCAGTAGTTGGATTTTGGAATTTGGATCTTGGACTCGGAGTTTGATTTTTTTCAATCTTGCATTAAATCAAGGTCTCGGATTCTAGAATATAGAGTTGTTGCAATGCCGGCTCAGGATAGCGGATTTTCATGAATTTTTCATCTCTTTTCGCTTGCTCGAGTTTGATATGGTATATAATGTTTGTCATTGTTTTTGTCAGTGCAGCAACATGGTTCACTCTCGCGTGTGGCAGGTGCCCTCTGGAAGAGATGGCGGCAAGACAAACGGGAATGGATCCAATGCCACAGATTAATGCCTGCATGATTGAAATCCTCACTCGGCGCTTATTCTGCCACAATCTGCGCATCCACTTGGATGCCAGTGCAGTGGATTGACTCACAGCCATTGGAATGAGGTCCTGGCATCAGAAGGTGTTTGCTTGAATCTGGAAGGTAGTTCGGTTTGGCATTGGCCCAGACTGTGAAGCAGTGTAGTTTTTTTTGTCGACATTCTTATGGCATTCGCACAGCGTCCGTGGCAGGTTGGACTGTTTTGGTTTTTGCTTCTAGATCTGGCATCTTTTCATTTGACAATAGATTTGGAGAGTTCAATGGGCAACGGGTATTTGAAGACTAACCTCATGAGATGGACTTCCTTCTGCTCTGGAAGTAGCAAGAGGATCGTTTGCTGCCAAAGCATGAAACAACATTGACCGTAGCAGATGTAAGCGAACTAGCTGACTCGTTTTTTTTTCAGTTTGGAGACATGCAAAAAAACATGATAAGTTGCAAGCATTGCAAACAGGTAAAACCTGCAATGTGAAACTGAAGAATGCTTCTAAGATATACGTGATATACGTGTGTAGTAAACTGTGTTCAATCAAGGCCGTCTTAGCAGTAGCATGCACACACTCCTTGCTCGCTCCTCCCAGCGACATGAGAGAAACCGGCTAAGCGGCTAAACTCTTCATGTAGTCTTCTTGTGAGGCGCTTTGTCTTGAAAGTGGCTCCAAAACGAAAGCAATATGGTGAACTACCAAAAGCGGTACCTTGCAATATCTTGAAATACAATTAGTTCATTCATGTTTGCATGCAAAGCTTGCAATTGTTCCTTTTTTTCCGCATTCTCGCCAGTCCCAAAGCGATACCCGTAGCGATACCTTAGCGATACCCTTCTGGTACATAAATGCTCACAAATCCATCGTCCCAAGAAGCCAAAGAGAAAGGAAATAAAGGCCCATCAGACCGAAAAAAAAAGGCATTGAAAGCCCAACAAGCCAAAATGAAAGGAAATGAAGGCCGTCCCCACATGGCTTCCCTCTTGTAGAGTTCCAGTTGTGGACACGTAAGAAAGTGATGTCCGCCGCACATGGCCTGCACTGAGCAAGAATCCATTATATAAGCAGGCAATCATGAACATAGACAATTGCAATTCAATTTAATATATACGTTTCTGACTTATGTATTACCATATCATACGTATATGCCCCAAACNCATCGAAACTCTTGTGAGGTTGCATGATTTCTGTTGTAATCACCGAGGGTGGACAGGCATCAGTTTGCAGATGTTTTCAGCACAGCAGTAGCCTGACTTGTTTTGATTTGTGCCCTCCCTGGGGTTCGTCGGAGGAAGCAGAGTGCCTCACTTGTTCTTGCCTCGGCGTGATTTTCCTGCCTGCTGGCTACTTTGCACCAATTGGTTTTCAGTCTTCTACGGAGAATATCAGATTTTGTCCCGGAATTTGTGTAGGTATTATAGGTGGTATACATGTCGGAGTGTTTCCGCCGAAACCGAGTCTAGGCTTTAGTATTGGTGTCAAGTCTGATACTCCAACCTGCATTGTCATCTGCAAGTTTGATGGACTGTCTTGCTTTTGATGGGATGGTTCTCTCTTGCCTACAATCGAACCATTTGGCATACCTCCCTCAGGCATGTCCTTGTCACCCAAACATGACTTCTCTGAGAAAAGACCTGAAGTCAAGTAGTCAACCATAGTTGTTGGGGTTGTTGGTATGCCATGCAGAGCTTTTTGAGCAGCTTGGCTGGTCAAGAGGCAAGAACTTGAAGATTATTGCCCATGATTTCGAACTAAAGTTAAAGGCAAAATGAAAGGAGACAATCGTCGCTTGTCCAGTCTTCGAGGCTTGTATGTAGGTGGTGCAGGACTTCTCGTAATTTCGTAATTGCGACCCCTCGTGCCCCATTTAAGTCCAGCATCACTTCGTAGCCGTTTCTGATTGATGTGCTTTTCATCACCTGGTACATTTACTTGGCTGATCAAACAGGCAATGTGCTCTGACAGCTGCTTGGGATGAGGACACGGACAATGGGCTGAAAACACCAGCTCGATTCCATAGACTTCTTCCTTAAAGTCAAGCTTTGATTTCTCCAAGGGATCATTTGCATGTAGAAACGTATATAAGATGTTGGTTCCAAGAGCATCGACTGAGCAGTAGAATTCTTCGTACAGCCTCTTACTTTGACAGCATTGGGCCTGTCCCTCTAGAATGACACGGAATCTCGATAGGAAGAACAAGCTTGAAGCTCTTAGCAACAAAACATCTGACGATCATTTCATGACCAACCCTGATCTTCCCTAGTATTGGGGTCCAACAAAAACTGTNATTCCATTTTTTTCGGAGCTATGAGCAGCCTGTTCTGGCTGGCCATCTCCTTTGACGAACCAATCTGAGTTTGACAAAAGATGGGAATCCGCCTTTGACTCTGCTTACTGGCAGGAAGGCTCTCCTCAGAAGGTGTTCGACTGAACCTGGACGTTGGTTGACTTTTGCTTTGGCACAAACCCTACAACACAGTTCGTTTTACCATGTCCTCCCTTCCAGCAGAGCCATCGAAGCTCTTGTGAGGTTGCATGATTTCTGTTGTAATCAGCGAGGGCGGACAGGCATCAGTTTGCAGATGTTTTCAGCACAGCAGTAGCCTGACTTGTTTTGATTTGTGCCCTCCCTGGGGTTCGTCGGAGGAAGCAGAGTGCCTCACTTGTTCTTGCCTCGGCGTGATTTTCCTGCCTGCTGGCTACTTTGCACCAATTGGTTTTCAGTCTTCTACGGAGAATATCAGATTTTGTCCCGGAATTTGTGTAGGTATTGTAGGTGGTATACATGTCAAACCGAGTCCAGGCTTTAGTATTGGTGTCAAGTCTGATACTCCAACCTGCATTGTCATCTGCAAGTTTGATGGGCTGTCTTGCTTTTGATGGGATGGTTCTCTCTTGCCTACAATCGAACCATTTGGCATACCTCCCTCAGGCCTGTCCTTGTCACCCAAACATGACTTCTCTGAGAAAAGACCTGAAGTCAAGTAGCCAACCGTAGTTGTTGGGGTTGTTGGTATGCCATGCAGAGCTTTTTGAGCAGCTTGGCTGGTCAAGAGGCAAGAGCCCGAAGACTAGTGCCCATGATTTCGAATTGAAGTTAAAGGCAAAATGAAAAGAGACAATCGTCGCTTGGATAATATGCTCCTTCACCTAACATGGCTTGCCAAAGGCTAGAATGAAATACCATGGATAACATAGGCTACCAAAGCCTAGAAAAGACCCAGGCTAACAGAGGCTAGAAAAAACAAGAAAAGGTTAGATTTTTCCTTTTGGGCTTGGAGTTCACTTGGTTTCTTTAGCTCCAATTCATTTCTCCCTTTACTGAAGCAGACTGTGATTAAAGAGCCATATTTATGATGGACCTCTTTGACAATTGGTCTTCATGTTTTTCAGGGAATTTATCATGTCCCGGAATTTGTGTAGGTACTATAGGTGCTATACATCCTGATCTTCCCTAGTATTGGGGTCCAACAAAAACTGCGGTATATAACTGGAAGTGTACCAAGTTTGCCTTAAGTCACACCCCGTTACAACTGAGATGAAACTCCAGCTTGCTTGGAAATCTTTGGAAGGACTGAAATGTCCAGCCCAAAGGATGAACAACGCCCCACCATACTTTCACTCGCTTTCATGTTGCTGAGACGGCATGCCACATGGTGAAACTGGGCCTGGCGATTACATGAGATATCAACAAAGCAGCATCCATCGGACTCCCATGCTCATTTTGCGTCGTCAGTTCAGCAAACAAGTAAACTTTAGAAGTAGAATGAAGTAGAACTTAGCACTTCAACCAGCCAGCAATGAAGCTTGCTCAGGCAAGATATTGAAACTGAAAAGCAGGGTCCCCAATTTCACCCCTACTCTCCTGAAAAGCAAATATGAGTTTTGGAACGGACATCATCAATGTTGGGCCGCACCCTTGGCAGATAATGTGGCCAGCGTATTTTTTGAACATCTGAGAATCTGCACATGAGTAAGGAGATCCGAGAATTGTGGCCCTAAAGTCACTGACTGACAGCCAAGGGAGTTTGGATCTTTATCCAAGTCATTTTGGCAAAAAATTAAATGCTTTAACCGTTTCAACCTGCGAAAGTATCAATCATCAGACTCCCATTGACGAGCAATATAGCAAAAACTGCATCATTTTTGTTGTTGGCGAATTTGGCAGTCTCGGTTGGGGATGGTTGGGGAAAAAGAGCCAGAAAGTGACGTTCACAGGATTAGGAGTGCCAATGGGAGTGGGGGTTGGCGAAGCTGTTCTGTTGAAGTAATCTTCCTGTTAGGCTCAAGAAAAAGCACATTCTTGCACAGAAGAGCCTCATGTCAGTTGCAATCTCTTACCAACATCAAAGCCAATGCATTTTAAAGGGAAAACGCCTCACAGTTTTCAATGCGAACTTCAAGTTTGCATCGCACATTGAGCAAGACTCACTCATCCTTGATGGATATCATGAGACCAGACTGCATATTTTCAGATCTTCACGAGAGACCAAGCACTGAAAGAAGGCAAACCTTCCCTTGTGATTTGGAGGCCTCAAATGCAGCACTGGAGCCTTGCAAGTCTTCGGAAGCTCTCGCTGAGAGTGTGCATGGGATCAGACTGCCTGTCAGACACTCCACCGTTCTTGAATTTGCAGTTTGGATGTGAGATCAATGCAACTGTTGTTTGGCTTCTAAGGAAGCTTTGCAATGACAGAAGCTCAGACTTTCCTCTTTTTGCAGAAGAAGCCGCACCGTTGCATGAGATTTTGTCTCCTCTTGCACCAGCTTTCAGCTTCAGCAGATGTCACACTGATTGACAGGCTGACGGGGTAATTTAAAGCCTGCAATTGAGCACTGCCGCTGTCAAACAGCTGCCAGAGCTTTTGCAGGCTTGTTGCTTTGACAAAGTTGTATTGCAGAGTCAAAGTGTAGCAATAACTCCTTTGTGGCTGCTCAGTTGTATAACAGCTCCAACTGCATGGACAAGCATTCGCAAACGACTTCTGAAGAAATTTGTAGGCCCTGACTTCCAGTACCTCCTTCCAAGATGCGTGGCCAACATATTTGAAGAGAAGATATGTGCAGGTGTTGAGTCGGTTTCTCTACCGTTTGCCAGCGATGTTGCCGTCTAGTTCTAAGCTTTGGCTTTGTGACTGAGCCTTCGGCCAGCTGTGTCAGAAGCTGAAGCTACTGTCTCTCCGAGCTGGTGTTCCTTGAGGGCGAGCTGTCGATTCATACTTGGAGGGCCTGCTGCATGGGGTAGTCAAGCAAGTGCTCGATTATGGCCCCAGTTGAGAGTGGGAAAAATTGCAAGAGTTGCAAAAGGCGGGTTGTTGAGAACGTTTGTTCAACCCGATCCCTTTTTAAACACAGAGTCTGTGTCAACAAGAAATATCAAAGTTTTGAAAAGAGTGGCAAGACAGGAACAAAGTTTCCCACCCGAGAGATTGTAGCATTTCCAACTTCGAAAAGCGTATACAACCAGATGATTTTTTCCTGCATCAGGCAGAGTGCCCCCGATTTGTGTGCATCGTTGCCGTCATTTAGACTTGAGCTGACCCTGGCACGCTCAACCAGTTGAAAATGAAAAGGTATGTTGTGGGTTTGGGAATGTCTTTTTGCTCTCTAGGAAGCTACCTTTGCTTTGTGTAACAATTGCATTGATAGAACGAGTATCCTTTTTTTGTCATTATTGTTGAAAGCTGAAGTGCTAGCAAGTGCTTTGCTGCTTTTGATCCGTTGCTTCCTGGCAGTTATTTCAGTGGATGAATCGTTGCAATTCATAGCCGTTTTGAACACTTTCAGCTGAACCGTTGGCATTGTAAGCTTTGCATCGTTGACATTTACTTTCAGTGTTGGTTGTGGCATTGATGAGTGGCTTCGGACACGGACACTGAGATCGTTCCGGTCGATGAGCACCAGCGGCTCAAAGCAGGCATCCAAGATGTGCAGACATGTTGCAACTGCACTGGAGCAGTTTACACATGCTTCAATTTCAACATGTCTACATACACATGAATATGCACGTGAAGATGCACATGAATATGCACATGTACAAACCAGTCACACACACACGCACAATCAGTTCTGCAAAGCCACATGGCGTCATTCTAATCGGATGGTGTGGATCAGGTAGTCACCTGGATGTAGATGGCGGCGGTGTGTGAGCCTATACAAGGTGCAGGCATGTATGGCCGACGTGATGGTGTGATATGATTGACCTTTTTTGTGTTTCTTTCTTTCCCCCTTTTTGCAAGTAACAGGAAACATCCTTGCGATGCTAAGGAAGTCTAGAGAGAAGTATCGCAAGCGGACAGTTATGTTCCTGCCATTGGGGAGTGTGATCAAAAACTGCTCAACTTGGGTGATGCAGCCGCCGCCGCCGTTGGTGGTGGTGGTGGTGGTGCTGCTGGTGCTGCTGCTGCTGCTGCTGCTGCTGCTGGTGCTGGTGCTGGTGGGTGGTGGTGGTGGGTGGTGGTGTCGGGTGGCGGGTGGCGGGTGGCGGGTGGCGGGTGGTGGGTGGTGGGTGGTGGGTGGTGTTGGTGGTGGTGGTGGTGGTGGTGGTGCTGTTGCTGTTTGGGTTATCAAAGACTGCCTGACTCAGAGTGTCATCAAAGACTGCTCCACTGATTGTGGTTTAAAAAGCCGTGATCAAAGACTGACAGTGGTGGTGCTGATGGTGGTGCGGTGATGTTGCCGTGGTGGTGGTGGCGGCGGTGGTGGTGCTGGGTGGTGGCGTTACCTCGCTGCGGTGCTGCGTGATCGCGGAGAGAGGCGTTGCGTCGTGCTGACATGGCCCTTGTTCCCTTTGGCAATTTACATTCTACCTTTGATATCCTTTGATGATAAGATGGCGCAATATACAAAGCATCATTTTCAATTAATAGACATGATTGATATGATATGATATGAATCTGTAATCTACTGGATTTCTCGACATTCCACTTGAGAAAGTCTTTGAACAGATTGAGGTACTTCCCAGCTATTCGGGGTTATTATTGCTGGCATGAGTCCGTTCCATACCTTTTAATTGTGCCTTTGATAGAATGTGTTTTTAGTCAGGTGAATGCACCTTTCTGCCCCCTGAATGCAGGCGAGGCGGAAAGCCGTTTCTTCTCCTTACCTGTTGTGTCAGGAAAAGTGTGCGCGTTCAAAGTAGATTAATTATACATCGGATTCCATTTTACGATATATGTCACGCCTTGCGTGTATGGATATGATGTTTTGCAAATAATAAATCAATCATTTTTTTTTCGGGGGTCTTAGGGTACCCGTAGGGGTCCATTATAGGGGTTTATTCATCTTCCTGATCCTCATCATCTTCACATCTTCATCAGCCTCACATCCTCATCTTGCTGCTCATCCGCATTCTCATCAGCATCCTCCTTTCTGCGGTGTTGTATCCTCCTCCAGCAAATCATCTTCTTTGCCATTCTCATCCCCATACTTCTCGTCCTCCTGGTACTCCTCCTCCTCCTCTTCCTCGTCCTCCTCCTGCATCTCATTCTCATCCTCTTCTTCTTCCTCCTCCTCCTCAGTCAACAAAGCTGAAAAGATACAGATTGATTTTCCCCACTCCAGATTTCGTCCACCCCTGCACCCAAGTTGAAAGTTGGAGTGCTAGCAACCTTTTCTGCTTTCGATCGGTTGTTTCATGGCAATTGTTTCAGTGGATGAATCGTTGCAATTCAAAGCCGTTTTGAACACTTTCAGCTGAAACGTTGGCATTGTAAGCTTTGTATCGTTGACATTTACTTTCAGTGTTGGTTGTCGCATTGATGAGTGGCTTCGCACACTGAGATCGTTCCGGTTGATGAGCACCAACGGCTCATAGCAGGTTGAAACAAAGCAGTTTCATCCAAGATGTGCAGACATGTTGCAAATGCATTCAAGCAGTTTACACATGCTTCAACATATATATATATATATAGATAGATATACACACATGAATATGCACATGTACAAACCGTTACAAACCTGTTACGCAAAAGTCTGTTCAAAGCCACACAGGGTCATTCTAATCGGATGGTGTGGATCAGATAGTCAACTGGATGTAGATGGCGCCGGTGTGTCAGCCACGTGCTATACAAGGTGCAGGCATGTGTGGCCGACGTGATACTGTGAATATGTTTGTTTTTTTTGTGTGTGTGTCTTTCATCCCCCTTTTTGAGAATCCATGCAATTGTTTTGTAAGAGAAAACATCCTTGCGATACTAGGGAAGCCTAGAGAGAAGTATTGCAAGCAGACAGTTATGTTCCTGCCATTGAGGAGTGTGATCAAAGACTGCTCAGCTTAGGGTGCTGCAACCGCCGTTGGTGGTGCTGGTGCTGGCGCTGGTGCTGGTGTGCTGCTGTGCTGGTGCTGATGGTGGTGTTGTGATGTTGCGGTGGTGGCGGTGGCGGAGGTGGTGGCGGTGGTGGTGGTGGTGATGGTGGTGGTGGCGGCGTGACCTCGCTGCGGTGCTGGGTGATCGCGGAGAGAGGCGTTGCGTTGTGCTGACATGGCCCCTGTTCCCTCTGGAAATTTACATTCTACCTTTGATATCCTTTGATGATAAGATTGCGCAACAAACAAAGCATCAGATCATCAGATATGAATCAGGAAATGAAAATGGTAAAATCATAAATGAATCAAATTAATATTAATTAATATGAATCTTTAATCTACTGGATTTCTCGACATTCCACTTGAGAAAATCTTGAAAGGGATTGAGGTATTTCCCATGCTATTCGGGGTTATTGCTGTCATAAGTCTGTGCCATCTCTTTTAATTGTGCCTTTGATAGAATGTGTGTTTAGTCCTCGCTCATTGACCCGTGTCTTGTCGCCAGACGTCCTCCGGAACAGATCCAGATTCTACGAACCACTCATTTTTAGTGCGTGCATGATTGAAATCCTGGCTCGGCGCTTGTGCTGCGACAATCCAAGTATCTTTGCAAGTTTTGAGGCAGATAGCAGTGACACCAGTCCCAGTTGAAGCTTCCTATCCTATTGGAAGGAGAGTCTGAGTCTGGCGTTAGATTGTGCTCGCTTGGACGTGGATCTGTGTTTCGCCGAGACTGTGAAGCGCTGAAACTTGTGGTAGGCCAAGCGAGATCTGCCATCTGTCAGTTTTCGGTGACTTTTGCCAAAAGCAGTCGCTTTGAAGACATTTGCACACATCCTGTAGCATTGCAACGGGGAGTCGGTCTTGGAAAGCTTGCTTCATGAGACGGAACTCCTCCTACTATGGTAGAAGCATTTCGAAGCTGTCGGGAATGTCAGGAATCCTTTAATTCGAAGCCTCCCCAAAGTCTTGTTCCTTTCAAGTGCTCCATTTGCTCGAGAGCCTGAGAGATCAGGCTCTTTGACCACCGTCAACTGAATACATATTTGCAGTCAGGACCTTTGGAGTACCTCGCCCAGCAGCCAACTTGCAGATAGTGCAATGCTTTCTTCATCCATACGGCCTGGAAGATTATGCTGTTGCTTGCAGTTGTTTTTACATGCGACTTTGTGAGTTTGAATTTATTATATCCTGGTGCTGGACATGGAAAGAGCATCATTGACAGATGTGACTAAAGCTTGTCAGGACTCGTCTAACTACAGCGATTCAAGAAGACCCCCCGCCCCAAGTCTGCCATCTCGTGCCTTTCAAATGCTTGACGGGGCAAAAAAGTCTCTTCATCGTTTGAGCCTCCATGGTAGTTCGGACGACTTTGCTTGCGTTTTTGCTTCCGACACTAACTTTTGTTTTCAAGGATAGATCTAGGGAGTTCAATGCAGAATGGGCATTCGAGGACCTGCTGCTTGATGAGATTGAACTCTTCCTACGCGGGACGCTGTAAGCATCTTTTGTGGAGATCATTGAAACTTATCAGGAATCCTCCAGTTCATGTTCAAGGCTGGAACAGTTCTACCCTCACTGTAGATCCAGTACATCTTACACAAAATCCATGTACTTAGTGCTGCTCTTTGGAGGAGCACTTGGGTCTCTCCCCTAGCCATCTCCCAACCCACAGGACCTCAACCTGCGAGGCCAAGGAATCGAGCTGAGACATGACATCAACAGAAGACGATATGGCGCAGTTGCACTGGGCCCCAACCCTATGCCACAGGTGCTCCCATTCGCTGGCAGCAATGTGGAGCAGCGCCAATATCAGGTAGTTGTACCTCACAGTCTGCCAGTGGACAATATCCCCTGAAAACTTCTGCAGACCATGAGAAACCAATAAAACATCACGTTGGAGTCGTTGAATGCATTTCCCTTCTCCACGGTCTCTTGCTCTTTCGGGCCTTTCAAATGCTTGATGGGGCAAAAAAGTCTCTTCATTGTTTGAGCCTCCATGGTAGTTTGGACGACTTTACTTGCGTTTTTGCTTCCGACACTGACTTTTGTTTTCAAGGATAGATCCAGTCTTCAAGCACCTGCTCCTTTGTGAGATGAAGGCCTTTCTCGCTCGACTTTGGATGTGCAAGCATCATTTGTGGAGAACATTCAAAACCTCGTCAGGAATCCTCCAATTGATGTTCAAGGCTTCTCCACGGTCTCGTGCTCTTTCGTGCCTTTCAAATGCTCCCCAGGGCAAAAAAGTCTTTTCATCACGGGAGCCCCGATGGTATCCTATAATACCCTATCAGGGTTTTAAATTTCAGACTCCCACATTGCCGTCGCTTGCAGTCATTTTTGCATTTTTTATTTTTGTGGAATTCCTTTTCCACTACAGGAGGTAGCAGGAGCATCATTGACAGGGTTGGTTCAAACTTGGAATCCTCTAATTCAAAGCCTCCCCAAAGTCTGGTGCCTCCAGACAAAAACGTCAGGCTTTGACGTTGTGCCCAGTACAAAGACAAGGCCAAAGACAAGCATGTAGTATCTTTCACCAAATTCAACTGAAAGCGTTTTTGCAGTCAGGATCTTTGCAGTACTCCCCTGAGCAGCTGACTTGCAGATGGTGAAATTCTTTTTTCATCCATACGGTGTGAAAACTGCGCTGTCGCTTGCAGTCATTTTTGCATTTTTCATTTACGTGGAATTCCTTTTCCACTACAGGAGGTAGCAGGAGCATCATTTCCAGGGTTGGTTCAAACTTGGAATCCTCTAATTCAAAGCCTCCCCAAAGTCTGGTGCCTTTCAAGCACTCCTGCAAATGAGAGATGGGCAAAAGGGTTGATGAAGAATTGTTCATGTCAGCGCTCCTTTGTCTTGAAAGCGGCTCCAAACCATAGAAAGGGACATATCTTGAAATACAATTAGTTTGTTTGTGTTCGCGGTCAAACCTTGGAATGCGATGTGATATTTGATTGTCCAGGTAGCCATTTAGAGGGTGCTGTTTGATTCCAATGTTTCCTTTTCTTCCCTGGGCCTACGGCATGCCAAAAGCGATACCCCAGCGATACCGTGATTGAAACTATATAGTCACGGACGCACTCTGTCCCCGAAACGCTTCCCTCAAGTCTTTGTATGTGCTGTGATGTCCACGGCAAGTCGCCCGCACGTGGCCTGCATTAGGCACGAACCTTCAATATGAACCAGCAATCATGAACACAGACAATTGCAATTTATATGATACATTTCTGACTCTTGTATTATAATATTGCTATACCGCTATACCTAGGACCTAATAGGTACATGCCACAAACACTTACAGCGATTCAAGAAGAAACCCTCCCCAAAGTCTGCCATCTCTTGCCTTTCAAATGCACAATGGGTACTTGAGGACCTGCTGCTTCATGATATGGAACTCTTCCTATGCGGGACGGTGGAAGTACCATTTGTGTAGATCATCCAAACTTGTAAGGAATTCTCCAATTGACGTTCAACCCGTGGAAGTGAGTTTGCACTGTATTGTCGGACGGCTTTACATAGTTTTTTGCCTTAGACTGATTGCATGTTTCCATTTGATGATAGATAGCGGGAGTTCAATGAGCAGCGGGTATTCCAGGACCTGCTAGTTCATGAGATGGAACTCTTTCTACTCCGCTGCTGGACGGAGCAAGAGTATCATTTGCGGAGATCATGCAAACCTGTCAGAAATCCTCCACTTGATGTTGAAAGCCTCCCAAAGTCTCGGCCATCTCGTGCCTTTCAATCGCTCAGAGTGGCAAAAAAGTCTGTTGATGAAGTGAGCCTCCATGGCAGTCTAGACGGCTTTCCGTGGTACACTCGGATGCTAAAGTCGTGCCTGAATCACATTTATGTCGCCGTGCCTGCGGGGCTGCGGACCTTGATAAGCCGTGCCTCTTGCGATAAATCTACTGGTAGCAAACCAATGTTCTCCCGAATTCTGGATGAAAACTGCGGTGTTATGTCCCATCATAGGTACGGCCCGTAGGAATTGCAACATGTTTGATGGTACAGTGATGCATCTTAACCCCAAAAATGCTACATGTGATGCTGCGGTGCCATTGGGGGCTGTGGGCATGACCCTGAAACCCGCAGTTCCATCGGGGGAAAGGATTAGGCATGACTTAGGCGTGACTTTCGAGGGTGCCTGCATTTGCTTCAGACGCGGATCTGTTCAGCTGGAAACTCCCAGTTGCAGTTCTCCACGCTTTTGCAGGAATTGGGCGGTTCAATCCGACTTTTTCTGTGATTTGCCATGGATAGTATAGCCAGGATAGGTGTTTCAGCAAAGAAACCGAAGGCTCTTATGCCATGTTGCGGTTCATTCACCGGCAAATGGAACTGAAGGATTTATCTATTCCGAGATGCTGTAGAGACATTTTTGCAAGCCACACAGAATGGAATTTCTTGACACGAAGCAGCAAGCTTGGATTCATTCGCATTGTGTCCTGGCAGAAGAAGGCCGCCATGCGTCTCTGCATTTGATCGCTTGCGCAGCGTTCAGCAAACAACCCTGGTTTTCCCGACAAAGGGCTGGCTCAGCACTTCGCAAGAGTTCCTGTTGCTGAGGTATGCGAGCTGATCAGAGGTTCTGGAAGGCCAAACTGGGGACATTGAATCGTTCCAATGCAGCAAGGCCTCCCTTCGTGTGACAAGGTGTCCCCACGTGGTTTCTCACCAGAGAGCACCTTTCTGAAGAAAAGGAGCCTGATGCCATCTCTTTGAACATCCGAGCAGAACTCAAAGGCAACCCTAGGTCTCCGCATTTGATCGCTTGCGCAGCGTTCAGCAAACAACCCTGGTTTTCCCGACAAAGGGCTGGCTCAGCACTTCGCAAGAGTTCCTGTTGCTGAGGTATGCGAGCTGATCAGAGGTTCTGGAAGGCCAAACTGACGTTTAACCTGGTCAACAATCTATTCAAGATAACACTATTTTGCACCAACATGAACGGTGTGTGCAACATTGAGGGTGAGTCTAGCAGGCAGGTTGCATGAATCTAGTGGCTGCCTATACCCAGAAGTGCTTCGAAATGTTGACACCACCGCCTGATGAAAACACATTGATCTCCACGGACGATTGTAATTACATCCAGTTCCGAGGTGTCAATTATTTTTTCGATATTTTTGGGACAGGTTCATGCATTTTCCAAAACCAGTGGCGACAGGGGACAGGGGATGTGAAAGGTGTGAGGAGTTTTCAAGTCACTGCAGCTATAGGATGCTTCAGAATGGAGCCTAGATTTTCTCGTAGTGGATTGATTGTTGCATGAGGTGCACCATCCAAACTTGCACATTCCGCTCACCAAAGCTGCTCATGCAAGTCTCGAGAGCTGTGAAAGGGAACCCTGACTGACATGGCTTTAAGCGAGAACAGAAGGTTGAATCTCTACTGTTGAATTGACAAGATGGACAAAACTGTTTCTTCCACCACACGCTTTGAGATCAAGTCACCCGTGCCATAGGACTTTGTTGCTAGCCCCAGTTTGCCGGCCAAATCTGAACGTGTCAAAGGTTCAGATTCTTTCTGGGCCTTCTTTAAGAGTTTATCACGCAAATTGAAGCTTCGCACGTGGTGTCGTGCTTCCAAGATGTCAGATTTAAGACTTGCTTTTGGGGGGTATACGACTCAGAAAGTGTGGAGAGCCTTGACAGCCACGCGAGGCGTTTCAAAGATCAGATATCTATCATAAACTTCCCCATTATCCGCCTTAGTGCTGCCCTCAAGCTGCCAGTGTCCACAGGTTGCGATATCAAAGCGATCTTGGATACAAAACGTTTTGGCCAATCCCTCAATGAAAAACCAGATCCTCAACTTCAAGGGAAGCGAGAATGAGTTTTGGAATCGGCACCGCTCTTGGCAGATGCGTTGGCCAGAATGTAGAATGTTCTGTGCGCATTTGGAACCGCCGGAGCCAAAAAAATTGAGGGGTTCTTAGCCAAGTCATGTTCATGTGCTGCTTTTCGTCAAGCCTGACCCTGGGCATGCCATTGGCGAGGTGCCGGCGGCCTTTGTGGGGACTGGAACCCTGCAGGCGCCAGGAACCACAGCGGACCCATTCATATCAATTCATAGGCTGCATCTTCAAAAGAAACTTGCACGCTTGAATGTGGAAAAAACAGCAACTGTTAGTACCATTGGTCATGTTTGTTTTTGTGTTGGGGGCCTTCAGATGACATTCACCAAGTACTCACGATGAGCATGACTTTTTCGCCTTTGGGGCTTCTGGATACATTTCGCAGGGGAAATTCCAAGCCATGGCCAGAGCCAGCCGAATGGACTTCTTCTTTGGTTCCAAAATGTCACGAAGGGGTAATAGAATAAAGCACGTTAATGATGCCGTTTGTGACATGTTGTGACCACACACTTGAATTTCCAAAAGCCTCAGCCAACAATGCTTGCACTTTGTTTCTAGAGTCTTGAAAACCGGTAGTTGAAAACGTGCAAGACACCGCGGCTCTTGTGTAGCCAGCCATTTGCACCCTGACTTGTCAAGACATCTCAATCTCTAAGGTGCGGCAAGATTGAGCCGTGCAGCATTTGCCGCTGGTGTGTGAATGGGAGGAATTACTTACCCTGTAGGTCTTTGCTGGCCAAGTATCTGTTTTCGACAAGTTAGTTTGATCTGGAAAAGGCAGAACACCTTCAAATTGCCTGCGAGATTGCACATCAAGAGACAGGTTCCCTCACTACGAATGAAAATGTTAGTCAGAGGGATAGTGAGGCCCTTACCTTGGTATGTGCCGTTTATGCCCCATTGATTTTGTCAAGACACGCTTTGTTGCCGGAACGAACTGTAATCTAAAGGTATTCTAGGCATGTCTACGAGGACTTCCGCTTGCTTTGTCCCTTTCCACAAAGTTTAAACTGCTGACTCGTCTCAGAAAAAGAGTTTTACCTTTGTTTGCCTGCACATCCCGAAGATTTGGGTGCGGAGCCCTTAAGAAATGCGGAATCTGCTTGGTGAGTTTTCAATTTGCCACAGTCCTGTCCAGACTTCCAAGCGCCGCGAATTGGTGGAAAACAGCAAGTTGAATCAAATTGTCTAAGTGCAAGCAAGCTGGCATTCTGAGTGCTAGAGAGGGATAGTTTTTGGAAGCTATTGCTTCTCCGAACTCATGCAAAGCGAAGGCAAAGAATCCCGAAGTACCGCTGCGGCTTGGAGCAAATAGTTGCAGGCGTCCATATACAAAAATACAATAAACATACAAAGAAACAACCTAGCCGAGCTCATCCTAGCATGTTTTACAAAGTTTCAAAAGGTTGTGGCAAGGCAATGCCAGTCAAGGCATTTGCGCAGTTCCTGGCCCGGGCAAGCAGAATACAAAATTCTTGGCGGTATTTTTTTGGAGTTGCTTTTCATGGGTTGAAACAGAAGCAGCAGCAGATTTGTACATCAATGCGTGGGCATGGGGTTTCAACGGTGTCAACAAGCGATTCGAACATGTTGCATTGAGACGGTGTTGACGAAGCAGAGCTGCCCCAATCCCAAGCAAATGCTCCATGGCCTGCTTTAGCAGACACCCCTTAGTTGGCCCATCCAAACGCACAGAAACCATCTCATTCAGTGCGGTCAAACAATTAGTGCAGCAACCTCCACCATCCCAAGATTGACATTGCATGACATTGCAGTAGCCCCCTCAAAGGAAGATGCAAAGGTCCTTAAAGGGGTAAGCTAGCTTTCGACTGTGGCCCTGTGAAATGCAGTCTCTGCCAGTTTTGCCTCAACATGGGCATCGGCATGGTCTTGAAAACCCGGAAGTGGATCCGTATGCTTGAAGAGGTGAGCCTGGAACCTGAAGCGCCATTGGTTTGAAGCAGTTTTCGTACCAACCTGAGGGAGATGAACTTCGAATGCTGCCAGCTGGCAAGAGCACAGGCCAGCACCTATGGGTGAAACAGAAAATGCCAATCCGTGGCACATGCGGGGCAAACAGGATGGGAAGCACCCCTCTAACCAGGCTCCTAAAGCTAATCATGAACAATGGAATGACGATAGGTCCATCTTATTCCACTCTTGTCCTGGCCAAATGAAGTATTGCAAAGAGCAGCACCAACAGTCGACCCTTGCATGGTCAATTTGTTCTACTTCCAATGCAAGGATGAAACTGACCTGTTTTCGAGATGTTTCGAATACTCGGCACATGCTTGTCATGTCGCGCAAGAATCACAGCGATGCATTTCTGTGACAGCCGTTTTGAGGCATGGTGCCAAATCTTCTCGCAGTTTTTCAATGCCAGCTGCGGCACAGTGAGGTGCAAGAATGGGATCCCTCATATTTGTCATGCTTTCAGAACTTGGACCTGACCTTTGGCGGAAAGGCAGAGTCCAGCATGGCCTAGTCATTCCAAGATTCGATCAGCGCGCCGGTTGAAGCATTGCTGCATCGAACTTGATGTCCAGAAAGGTGGAGGCTTCGAGGGGTTTCCAACGATTGTAAAACATGCAACCACAAGGCGTTGATGAGTTCTAGCAGCAAGTTTAGAAACTTGTGTATTAAGATGACGCTACCCGTGTGGAACAAGTGACATTCAAGCCATGATGATTGCAGAGCAGGGTTAGCAAGAATGTGGCGAAGAGGAAAAATGCTTGATTTGAACATATATGAATCAAAGACGAGGTGAATTATTGGAGCATGGAATCAAATCTTTGATCTTTGAATATTGAAATGGTTTCCTTTACGATTAGATATGTCGAATCAAATCTTTGCGGAAATGAGATGAATAATGGTACAGTATGTGGAATCAGATTTGCATGTTTTTTTCAACATGCAACGTCCAGATTGCTTTGTTTGTTTTGTTCCTTCCTGAGAACATGCGCCGATGAGTGTTTTTTCCTTTTTTTTTCGATGAATTTCATGAGGCTTCAGTGTTTGTTTTGCTTCTTATAGCCATTTGGGGTCTACTGTATGATATTGGAAGTGGATTGTTTTCTCGTTTGACTTTTTCTTTAACGAATGTGAAGATTCGATGTGTTTGAATGAAGCTTAAAGTACCCCGAAGAATCCGAAGAAAGTAGATAAGGGTAGTTTGGACTGAAGTCTGCTCACACCAGGATTGAACAGTTTGATTAGAGAAAGAATAGTTCGAACCAAGCTCAAGGAAGCATATTTTTGTATGTATGTCTGGGTTTGAGGTTCTGGTTTGGTCAAACTCTTGCTCGTTAATGTCAGCGAATTTGTGTAGAATGGTTCTCAAGTTCTCAATTTGTGTCACATTTTTTTCCGCTTTCCAGTCGCTTTCGCTGCCATGGCGCTCTTCCAGTCGCTTTATTGTAATTTGAGACGAATAATTGCTAATTCGCGACTCAAGGCTACTGGTAGCCGTAATTTGCCAAGAAGCGTGATTGAAACAGGTCATTGTCATTTCTGGCGGATAAAATCACCAGATTCCGTTGGCTATGCATTTTCGGTGGAGGATTCAAGTGAAGTATGCTGCGTCTTCTCAGGGGTCGGAATGGGTCGGTGTGCCTGTGCCGACATATTCGCGAGCCACTCCCGAGTGGTTGTGACCCTTTGCGAAAGTCACACTGTATGGAAAAAAAGTCATTCCAAAAGGATTCCAACCATGCAGTTGTAGAAGGATCATCTCAAAAGACTGTTTGTCTCATGAAATGCCATCATCGTCACAAAACTAAAATCAACTCTTGAGGTGGAACGGTGGAAAAGCAGAGGAAGACAGATCTATTATTCATGCTTATATATTACTTATTATTATCTTAGTAAACAATCACCTTCTTCCCCTAAAAACGACCTCAGCATCCCAAAAGTTCTGCCTTGACACTGAAGACCTCACAGGCAAGATACTGGAAGTGCAACTCTGTGCTAAGCACGCATTATTTCTTGACACGAAGCAGCAAGCTTGGATTCATTCGCATTGTGTCCTGGAAGAAGAAGGCCGCCATGCGTCTCTGCATGTGACTTCTTGCGCAGCGTTCAGCAAACAACCCTGGTTTTCCCGACAAAGGGCTGGCTCAGCACTTCGTTTGCATGGCGCAGCTTCGTCTGGTGACGCAGCTCATTCGTCGATGAAGCTTCGCTCAACCCAGCATTGTGGATTTGTGTCTTGAATTCACCCATTCTCTCCAGGACAACAAGAGATCTTTTTGGAACGGACATCATTCGACGCCCATTCGATGCAAAGTTCAAGTTTGGGCCACACATTGTGGAAGACTCACTGATCCTTGATGGATATCATGAGACCAGGCTGCAAGTTTTCCAGATCTTGATGAGAGACCAAGCACTGAAAGAAGGCAAACCTTCCCTTCTAATTTGGAGGCCTCAAATGCTGC
>DF243788.1:5000-10000 GCA_000507305.1 Breviolum minutum Mf 1.05b.01 | reverse complement strand
TGCCCACTCCACAATCATGTGCGGAGGCCTTGCTTATTGAATCTGGGCTTTCTTTGCCATCCTTCGGTTCCAAAAAGCCGAGCCTTTTAGCCTCGGATCCCCCTCCCCCAACCCCCCGAATGAGCCGTACAACTTTTTATGTAAAATGGCACCGTATATTGTGATCTGTTGTGCTTACTTATAGGGGGATGTGGGGGGGGGTCCCAAAGGTTTGGGCTTTTTGTAACAGCGGGGTGGCCGGACAGCGGCAGGTTTTGCGGATCGATTGCTTGCTCGTACTCCCTAAAAACAGAAGGACACTAATAAGAGATGCTCAGATTGAGACTACGAACAATCCCATGCACTACCGTAATTTTTGGAATGTTCAGTGGGCAAAGGAGCACCCTGCGGAATGGTCTTAGTGGCGAACCCCGTGTTCATGCCATCCACATGGTTGGAACTTCTTCTCAAGCTCTTCTTGCTGTACATCAATATCATTTTGGCCTCGCATTCGCCCTAGCTTGCTTGCAAAATTGTCAGAAAAATGCCGGAAAGCAAGATTTGGTTCAGTCTTGCGCTTTTGAATGAAGGCTTTCCACCAAAGACTTTAAGCAGGTGAATCCTGAAATGAGCAAATCATTCCATTTTTTTCAAAGCAATGAGCAGCCTGTTCTGGTTGGCCATCTATCTTGGATTTTGACTTTGACGAACTAATCTGAGTTTGACAAAAGATGGGAACATTCTTTTTGGAGAAAGGGAGCCCGATGTCATCTCTTTAAACATGAATATGAAATCACAGAGCAGAAGTCAAAAGCCGCCTTACGTCTCCGCATGGGGCTGGCTCAGCACGAGGCGTGCGAAGCTGATCACAGGTTCTGAAATGCCAAACTGGGAACATTGAATCGTTCCAATGCAGCAAGGTGTTGAAAACAACTGAAAGGCTTTGTGAAGAAGTCATCCCTTCGTGTGACGCAACTTTGTCCGGTGATGCAGCTTTATGTGATGAAGCTTCGCTCAACCCAACATTGTCGTATTTGTAGGTGAATAAGAGAGCCTGATGTCAATTCGTTTAGCAATATGTGATTCTTGCAGGGAGAGCTGCACGGGCCTGTCTGCACATCTATCCTTTTGTCTTGTAGATAAGCCTGCACTTCAAGTTCATCCTTGCGAAGCAACTGTCAATGCAATTCAATGCATTCATTTCAAAGGACTGGCTCAGCAGTTTGCAAGGCGGATTAGATGTTGTGATTGCAACGTGCCGGGAGCTTTTTGTGGGAACTGCTACTTTGCAGCTAGCAGAGTTCAAATTCACCTACGCAAATGACCGCTTGTCCGGCACGCAAGCCTTTTCTACACGTCAAACGGCTGGCTCAGCGCTTACTCCGCAGCAGTCCCAGCTGTTGAGGTGTGCCAAGCCCAAAATGGGAACATTGAATCGTTCCAACGCAGCAAGGCTTGAAGAACTGAGACACTTTGCAAAGGAGCTGTCCCTTCGCATGATGAATCTTTGTATCAAAGAGACTTTCTTAGGGGAGAAGACTTTGTTGTCATCTCACATGAAATATATAGATGATCCCTGAACACAGCCAGCCCTCCCTGCTCACGTTTGACCTTGGAACTGCTCTTGGCCGAGTCTTTGACCCGCTAGCGTGTTTTATCAGCATTTGAGACTATGCGCGTGAGAAAGTATATAGATTCCAAAATTGGGACCACCCTAAGGCCATTGGCTTGCAGAGTCCCACCGGCGAGCAGTCGCAGGCAGTTGGAGGGTTGGGAATGAAGGCACCAGGTGCCACACTTCACTCGCTCATTTCTAAACATCGTCAAAACCAAAACGAGAACAGCACATTTGAATGTACAGGAAACAACAACGACAACCAACAGCAGCAGCAGCAGCAACAACAACAACAACAACAACAACGACAACAACAACAACAAAAACAACAACAAAAACAACATCAAAGTCCATTGATCATTTATTGTTTTCGGTTAAAAAGCTGTTGTTGAGAAAGCCTTTCTTGTTGGCTCGAAAACGAACCTATTCCTATGCACAAGAGTTTGATGTCATTTGCGTGACAATGGAAGTTGTCATCTCACATCAACTTCGAAGTCCATATGTGAAAAGACTCCACTGTTTTCAACGCGAACTTCAAGTTAGCGATGCAATGCAAGCTTTCTGCACATCGTCGCGGAAGACCAAGTACCTAAAAAATGACAAGTCTGAGTCCTCTGCAGTTCTCAAGTCTGTCCATGGCAAAGTAATGTAGGAGAAGAGCATACTGGGATGTCTCTCAAAGGCAGCCTTCCTGTTCATCCGCACACAAATCCTTCTTTCTCTACATAGACAAAGGTGCTGCGTGAATGCAGACAGTTGAATGTTGGTCCCCAGTGCAATGCGGCCGCACCACACATTGCCCGTAGCTTTGTGGGTGGAGTACATGCCTCGTACAAAGCACGAGCTGCAAGGATTAGCAGTTGACCTGTGGATCCTGCTTCCATCGATGCGTGTGCCATCGATGCGTGTGCCTGCATGTTCTTACCTTTCCCACCAACCAGAGACGCAATGCCTGGCAGAAGAAGTGAAACATCACTGGGAGTCAAAGACATGGCAACTTTCCGAGAACGGTGCAAAGATTGACAAATCCCTTCGGTATCCTCTTTCAACATCCTCACCTTGATCATTTTGCAGCACAATCTGGCTACGTCAGACTTTTATTTGGGTACCTCTTCAACCTGCACTGCCAGCTATTTGAGCCTCCTCATCATCAACCTAGAAAAAATTAAGAAATAATAGAGGGAGTTTGCAGAGGACTTCCAGCAATGTGTCTCCAGGTGGTCTCTTGCCAGAGAGCATTCTTTTTGGGGAAACCGAGCCTGATGTCATCTCTCTAATCAAGGAAAACTGTCAACAAGGAACCTTGCAAAGGCAAGAAATTGAAAGTGCAGCTCTGTGCCAAGCACTTATTTCTTGATACGAAGCAGCAAGTTGGGATTTTCCCAGCATTGTGTTGTGGATGAAATCCAGTGCAGAGAGAATCCTTTTGAGGAAAAGGAGCCTGATGTCATCTCTGTAAACATGAATATGAAATCTCCCTGAGCGGACGTCAAAAGCCGCCCTGCGTCTTCGCACGTGACGGTTTATCTAGTGCTCAGCCAACCCTGGTTTTCCTGACAAAGGGCTGGCTTAGCCCTTCTCAACAGTTCCAGTTGTCGAGGTATGAGGCGCTGGGAACCTTGAATCGTTCCAATGCAACAAAGTTTTGAAAACACTGAACCACTTTGCGAAGGAGTCATCCATTCGCGTGACACCGCTTTGTCCGGTGAGGCAGCTTTATGCGATGAAGTGAAGCTCAACTGAATAAGGGAGCCTGATGTCAATTCGTTTAGCACGGAATGTGTAGTTCCTGCACGGAAAAGCTGCACGGGCCTGCACATCTATCCTTTTGTCTTGTAGATAAGCCTGCACTTCAAGTTCATCCTTGCGAAGCAACTGTCAATGCATTCATTTCAAAGGGCTCGCTCAGCAGAGTTTCTGAGGCGTTCCAATGCAAGAAGGTTTTGAAAAAACTGAAGCACTTTGCGAGGAGTCATCCATTCGTGTGACGCAGCTTTGTCCGGGTGACGCAGCTTTATGCGATGAAGCTTCGCTCAGCCCAACCTTGTCGTATTTGTAGGTGAACCGGGGGTGCTTGTCCCGCTCTCAGCAAAGACCCCTGGTGTTCCCGACAAAGGGCTGGCTCAGCACTTCGCAACAGTTCCAGTTGTTGAGGTGTGACCTTTCCTCCCCCAAATGCTGCTTCTCTTTCACAATTTTGGGCGGTCTCCAGAATCTCGCCTGGTGACCGAGTGCAACAATAAACAAGCACTCAGTGACTCAGCACTTCAGGACTCCGCGTTTGTGCAGAAATAATCAAAAGTCAAACCGTAAAGCCCCATAGACGCAGCTTTGCGTGATGCAGCTTCGCTCAGCCCAACATTGTCGTATGGTGAGCACAACGTGCTGGGAGCCTTCTGTGGCTCACTCAGTCAATGGCTAACCTTTAAACTTTTGGGGGATTACATATATTTGGTAGCAAAAAGAAAGTTTAAAATTTTGTTTGATGGTCCATTAGTCAAGTGAGGAGGGTTCTGTGAGCTATCCTTCCGTCGACTCTGCCATTCAGGTCTGGAAATCGTTTTCAAGTCGCAATTGACTCCCTCAAATGGCTACCTTACAGCAACTAGCAGAGTCCAAATTCGATGCAACCGTACGCCCAAAGCCACCCTACATCTCTGCACGTGACGGCTTGTCCCGCGCTCAGCAAAGACCCCTGGTGTTCCGACAAAGGGCTGGCTCAGCACTACGCAACAATTCCACTTGTTGAGGCGTGCGAGGCTGATCAGAGGTTCTGGAAGGCCAAACAGGGAACATTGAATCGTTCCAATGCTACAAAGTTTTGAAAACACTGCACCACTTTGCGAAGGAGTCATCCATTCGCGTGACACCGCTTTGTCCGGTGAGGCAGCTTTATGCGATGAAGCATCCCTCAGCCCAACATTGTCGTATTTGTAGGTGAATAAGAGAGCCTGATGTCAATTCGTTTAGCACGGAATGTGTANATATCGGAAGTATAGCAGCAATATTTCCTTTGACAAATCGATTCGTATATCAGAAGTACAGCACCCTGGTCATGGGGGATCTTCTATCTGCCCTGATGATCTGGGGGAAATCTCGTCAGATAGAAGAAATACGTACCCCAATTTCTTCTATCTTTGGGGCTCTTAGTATAATTCCTGCACGGAAAAGCTGCACGGGCCTGTCTGCACATCTATCCTTTTGTCTTGTAGATAAGCCTGCACTTCAAGTTCATCCTTGCGAAGCAACTGTCAATGCATTCATTTCAAAGGGCTCGCTCAGCAGAGTTTCTGAGGCGTTCCAATGCAAGAAGGTTTTGAAAAAACTGAAGCACTTTGCGAGGAGTCATCCATTCGTGTGACGCAGCTTTGTCCGGGTGACGCAGCTTTATGCGATGAAGCTTCGC
>DF243787.1:0-34676 GCA_000507305.1 Breviolum minutum Mf 1.05b.01 | reverse complement strand
TTTTTCATTACGATGGACCTCAGTGAACCTTTTGAAGGCCCGTGAGTGCACAAACAGCATGTTGACAATTTCTTCTACAACTAAATGCTATATATGTATGCACAGGTTATTTCTGCCATCTTTTTTCACCACCCTTTTTCAATTGCATATTTATGGGTGTGTGTTCCAAATGTCCTGGGAAAAAAAGATCGGCCACCTGTAAACCTGCGACAAAAAAGTTGGCGAAGTGGTCGTTGGTCCATGCTGGGTAGCTGGGGTGCAGTTAAGGAACCGATCCCAATGCAGCTGCGTTCTGACCAATCTGGACGGCCTTGCATGGCATTTGGACGCCGGGATTTTGCAAAATGGAGGTCAACTGTTTGGGATTGGTATCGATTTACGGGGTGATGGGATCGTTCCCACCTTTTTGTAATATCAAATTATAAATTATAATTTATAATGGACAATCATATCATATATATATATAAACATGTTGGAAGAATGTTCGTACTTTACAAAGTGTTCACAGTATCTATCTATCTATATATGTTATATCTATAGATCATGAAGTAAATCAAATTATTCTCCCAAACGTTCAGCGCAGGCTCCTTTGCCAACAAGCAAAAGGTGACTTGTCACATGCCGTGTCAAAGTTGTTTCAAAAAATACTGGACAAAACCATATTCCTGAAGCAAACACGGGGAATTCCAAGAAATCTGGTGAAATCTGATTGTCTTAGCTTTCAAAAGGAGAAATTCATGAAAATTCAAGAAATTCTTGCATCCAACAAAAATTACACCCCCGCAAAAATAACCACTGGAACCCCCAAAAAATTGATAAAGTTGGTAGATGTTTCTCCTTTTCCAAGGGTCATCAATTTCTTTTTTGTCTGCGCACGCGACTCACAGGCGACCAAGACAGAAGCTACAACGAAACGGAAATTTCCTTTGGTCCGTTTTCGTCAGCTGAAAGGACCACCGTTTGAACAATGAGCATCCAAACGGATGATTATCGAACAACACATTTCTCATTGATCTCTAAAGTTGATACATGTGACATGAAGTGACTGCATGATTGACGTTGTTCAAAAAAATGATGCCAGGCAATGGTAAAGTGATATAGAGCCAAACTGCTATCAAAACCACAGAGCTCATCGCGAAAGCAGCAGCATTAGCTTGCTGCCATCCAATCCGGTGTATGTAAAAGTGGCTGCACTGGGAGCATGCAACATGCTGAATATCAAAACGAAGATGTTTCGACAAAGGGATTAAAACATGGATTCAAAGGTTTATATTTACATACAAATCACTGTTGCTATCACAGTGTGACCATGAGATGCAAATCAATATTGCTATCACCGTATAACCATAATATGGATGTCAAGCCTTGAATTAGGGAAAACAGTGATGCTACCAAAACAGACAAAGTAGCGGCAGTAGCGGCAAACAAAGTTAACCCTCCAGGAAATTAACATATCCCACCTGGGGAAAAGGAACATCATCTTCAAAATGGACTTTTCAAGGGACATGTTAGTTCCCAGGAGGGTAACTGTGACTACGTATAGCTGAACCAGCGCTAATTTGAAAAATCCAACAAGATCCACATGTAGCACGCATGCTGGCCTGCTTTTATGCCTGCAATGCCTTGGGCATTCAAAGGCGGCTGAGCGTGTTCAAAAAAATACAGGTCTCACACGATGCTGCAGAAGGGCATAAGCATGTGTCGCAAAAAAAAAGGCAGAAATCTAAACATCAAGGCTCCTTACAGCAATAATATGAGTCATGTTTGTCCGCATGTAGTGATTTCTTATCAAGCAATCAGGATTTAGGCTTCAAGATGCCACTTGAATCGGATGGAAGTCACGAAAACACACAAAACGCCCTTATGCACATCGCCATCTCGGCCATCTGCCGACCAATCTCGGCCAGAGACGTTTGAAAAAAATCCATGACGTTTGGTGCCAGGGGCCGTGCTCAACTCATCAAAATTGTTCGACTTTGGAGGTCCCAGACGTTGGGGAAAGGAGCAACCTCCACTCACAGGTCAAGGACACGACCCTGCGGAGCACCATCCGGACCATCCATGTGGATGAATCTCATGGCAGATAACCTCGGCTCCCCAAATCTTCTCAGGGGAAGATGGATCATCAAGTAATATGATGTGATTTATGTTTGTTATTTGTGAATATCATGAATAATGATCTATCTGAATAGACCATGATCTACGATCTATCTTAAAATTTCATGATGTACGATATATTTCAAAACATCAGGATCTATATCAATATATCATGATCTACGACCTATCTTAATATCTCATGATCTACAATATATTCTAAAATATCATGATCTATCTCAATATATTCTGGACATGGCCTACATGAGGAAATGCACATAACGATACGGTATGCAAAAATGGACACAGTGAATATCCTGGTGCACGTGGGGAAATAGATTGTACAACGTTTGAGCGCATGCCTAATCAAGTGTTCATCTTTTGTCTTGTCGTGTCAGAGTTTTTCATACCTGAAATGGACTGTGCATACGAAATCTGTGTCCTGGCCGGGGTGCCGCCGGCGGAACACGAAAACGCGAAAACGGTGAAAACGTGCCAAGCAGGAAAGCGGTTTTGCTGAAAGCACAAGACACTACAAATGAATTGCACTTGATTGTGGGTAGATTGCACTTGATTGTGGGCGCTCTTTCTGCCCTTTGTAAGTCCTATATATTTGAATGTAGTTGAGGATTGTTTGACCCGTTTTGTTTTTTGTGTGATCCCTTTATATCCCTTTATGATCCTTTAAGATGCTGAATGATTTATCATCATTTTAGTTGTTTGCTACAAAAACTATCTTTAAATATGTATATATATACATGTGTATATATTATATTTGTAGCGCCATATATCATAAAAAGTGCTCTGTAAAATAAACTTGACATTGAATTGACCACGTGCAGTATTTTTTTTTGCCATCCAATGTTGTGTTGACACCGCCACATCCCATCCCAAGATGTTGCCTGTCAAAAGTTTACACTGGGATGTAAGTGTTGCATACACCCGTGTCGAAAGGGCGATAACATGCGATAATATGCATTAATATGCCCTGCACTGTACCTTCTGGATTTTTCCCACTGAAAGCCCGAGATATGATGTTGTGTCAACCAGTCTAAGACTGAGATGTAGAGATCCTCTTGAGTCCTCATGTGTTTGTGATGCAGGTGTGGTCAGCAATATATCTTACCTTCTTTACAAAAAAATTCATCTCATACATACATTTATTTATACGTATATTACCGCATCCGCAAGGAATTTTCCTGGACATAAATGAACCACCTGACGACTGTATTCTGATACACTCTGCCAGGTGAAAAACTGACCTCGCACAACGGCTTTCCAAGAAACTCCATTTTGAGGTCTCGTATCTCGGTGTCCAAAATGGCGAAAAAACGATCCTGGTTCTTAATCATCCATTCCTGGTCCTGCCATTCCGGTGTGTGGTGTCAGGCCCGGCGAACTGGCTAGCCGCTAAAACAGGAGTTGGTCATGATATTTCTAATGTACATGTCATACATATATCATATAATACTGTACTAGATCATAAATATATATAATCTAATAATGTATATATGAGTTATATAATACAACAATGTGTTAAATCAAAAAATAAGACTGTGCTAGAACATTTGTATATGAAACACAAATATCAAAATTCTTTGTTGTGGGAAGATCTCTCTGGCCATTTTTTCAATGTTCACCAACCTAGATTGCCCTGAAATAAGGGAATTCCCTTTCTCAGCTACCTTTTGAGGTGAGGTCGTGTGGGGTTTCTATAATTTGACCCGATGGATGGATAGAAAAAAAATAAAAATGTGAAATCAGTTTTGGCAATGCAAAACATTGCATATCTTTGGAGATGGTTTTAGTTACAAAGGAACTGATTCAAGGTCCAGATTCAAAGTGAAGTGGCATGAATCAGAGATATCCAGTGGGGAATCTCTGAGATGCTAGTTCTTTTATTTTGTGTCCTCTTGTCAAAAAGTCACATGCATGCACATGAGCAATGTATCAGTGCAAAGGTGCCACGGTTGTACCACAAGTCCCCGGGTTTTTTTGGTCGAAGTTTCATCTCACTGCCCACTGCCCCAGCTTTGCAAAAAACGCTCCTGCAGTATCTTGCCTACATCTACCGCTGTGGCTTGTCCACGGAATCTTAAACATCCCATCCTTAGGATGTTCGAGGGGAATGTGGCCTCCTTGATGAACGTTAACCTCCCTGAAACTAATGCTAGTTTTAGGGAAGGTAGTCCAGTAAACTTCAGTAATTTACCAAAAAAGCCTTCTGCAGCTTCCAAATTGATGTTTCGCAATGTCACACTGTGATGATCACTGTCGTTCAAACATTTGCGACTCGAATCGTTCCCTTTGTCTTTTGGGATCCGCATGCGGTCAAACTGACAGCCCCCCTTTTTTGCGTTGCACATGGCAACCACCTTGGAAGTGGAAAGCGAAGTCATTTCATGTTTGTGTTCGCTACAGTCTTACAGTCTGAGCCGACTTGAACTTAATTCACGAGTACTGTAGTTATATCTGAGCTCAAGACAAGATCAGTGCAATGATTATCATCGATGCATTGATTTCAAGCTAATCATTCAGTAGAATCTATCTACCCTCAAATATCCTGGAACAAAGAGATTGCGTTGACATCTTAAATCTGAAAACCTCTTATCAAACCCTGGAAACATTGGAAACCTGGAATCCAAAAAAACACAGTGGTCCTTTTTTTTGGGTTAACCAAAACTTCCACCCGCTTTTAGTTGAAACCCACCGCTTTAGTTGTTTCAACGTCACGACCACCGACACCTTTCTCTCCTGAAAACCAAGCATCAGAAACTCATTGATTTCCACACAGCCACCCGCATCTGCGTCCAAAAGTTTGAAGAACGACCATGCCTCAAAAATAGGAAAACATGGGACCCAAGAGGTGAAAACACCGGGGAATTACCGTGTTTTTTGGTTGCAGGTTGTTTGAGTTTGAACCACCCCCCAAAAAATAATGTTCCAATATATGAAGTCATGATTCATCAAATGTGTGTAAATGTATCTATGTTGATTACTGTTGTATTATCGTAATAGTTAGGACTGTTATTCACTATTAGGTTCTTAGAGAGGTGCCTACAGCTAACTATATGGTAACTCCCGTATAAAGCAGGGCAGTTCAACCATGTACAAGCATGTGCAACCGTTAAAACCCCATCAAACGAAACAAGCAGCCCATTGTCTATTGTCGTGATCACTGCTCTCATGAAGAGTGTTTGATGGATCATTCTTGTTGGACGTCTTGGGTTAGGGTCCTAATTCCCACATCACAGGCATCATAGCACAACATGTCACTGATGAAGGATCTTCTCCCAGTGACATTGGAGATCTGACCTAGAAAACGCAGCTCTAAACCCCTGAAGCATTTTGGCCCAAGTTGCATCCCAAACATCTAACCCCAGTGTAGCAAAATACTCCTGCACCGCTGGTGTTGAGATCTTTTCTTCAAACATGGCGAAAGTGATGCCCTCCTGCCACAGTTGTGCAATGAAGCGCCAGGAAATCAGGAGTGTGGAAGTCAAATTGACTAAGATAAAGTACAACCACACAAGAGATGGACAAAAAGCAGTGGACAACTAGAAAAATCGTCAAAAACATTGATGCAAACAAAGAATGGGGCGAGGCATGGTTTTTCATTGTTGTACCGTGTCCAAGCAAGCCCCATCCACACCCACCCACCCACTCCCGCATTGTTTGCCAGTTTTTGTCCGTTGTTCTTTGTTTGCTTCTTGTCGTTGTCAAAGCCGCTGGTTGTGTCGTATGTCTTGTTGCCATTGCTGTGGTGTGGTGGCATGAGGAATGCATTTGTAATTTGTCCCCCTCTTGTCATGCTCATGGTCATGGCTGTGTGTGTTGTTTTGGTGTCGCAAATCACAGTGGTCTTTGTTTTCCTGATCGCTTAATATGGGTTATGTTGTAGTTGCACACCTCACAAGCACAGCACCAAAAAGGCTGAACAGCTCAAAAAATCTGGAAAACCAGAAAGGATGTCCAGCATTTTTGCACATCGACTTTTTCGCATCCCGTGTCCACAATGTCCAGGCCTGTTCAGCCGTCGAAAACTTGCTGAAAAGGGTCTTGATCTTCTCATGATGTGCTTCCTGACAGCATCACATTTCACATTTCGGTTTGGGGTAACGCCTACGAGAGGCGGGATGAGAACACTCAGCAATGTTCAGTCCTTGTTCTCCAAGATTGACTGCGCCATCATCGCGTGATCATTTTGGGCGCTATCAATAGCGGTTTGACAAAACACCGCAGTTACCTTAAATTCTTTTGTGTTTGAACTTTGAAACATCTTCGACAAACTCAGGTGGGAAAAAAAAAACAGTGCAACAAAACGCCACAACAAAACAGGTTTCGAAATATGCACGCATTACACATTGCATGCTGCAGAAACAAAATTCAAGCGATTCAAGACGTCACATTAAACCACGAAGCTTGGCTACTTTGAAGCTACCAACCGCAGGGGCCATGTGAACCATCTCCGGTATGACGCATCATGGATGACATGATCAACAAACCAAGCTGCAGGAAGCTACATTTCAGCCAAGTTGCGACATTTAATACGGCGAAATATGTGAAAAAAAAGTAGACAAGGAAAATGCTGGACCATATCACTGAGATTGCTCCCAAAGGTGCTATGACCTCTTCCCAACCTCAAGTCGGATTGTCATGATATGTCATGATATCCCAACATCCTCGCTCGCCCCGCAAAACTCAAGGTTTTTATTAAAACATATTAAAGCTACTCGTTTTCGGAGGCCAAGGGAAATGCCTCCTTTCGCTACACTTGGAAGCGGCTTACTTTTCCAACTTGGAAGTTTTAGAAGCCTGGAATCGTTCTAGTGCCCAAACGTTGACCGCAGAAGAAACGGCGAAAGCATCGTCGATCTTCTGGAGGGGAAATCATCGGAATTTTCGTTTCACTACTTCAAGTCCTGGCCTTTGAAAACCATGCAAAATCGATGCATCGATGCTCCAACATGTACCAAATCCAAGCAAAAGAACCGCCGTTTCAAAAAGTCCCCCCCCAAAAAAAACCTAGGAATTTATCGGGGAATCCATGGATCTCCGGGTTTCCGTTGAGAGAAATTCAGGGATTTGAAGTTCAATGAATTTCATGTTTGTAGATAATGGAGTATATCGAAGGTATTAAGGTTGCCTCTGTTTGGACTGAATATCTGATGGTGATCATTCATGTGGGCCGCCATTGTGATTGCAGGTTTGTCTCTTTGCCAGCAAAAACAGTGATATGATATAATCCAATAGTCGAGTGGCTCACTCCTCCAGCGATGCTCATGAATAAACTCAGCATTGTGATAGGCAAGTCCTGCCCGAGTTCATATGCCATTCGCACCAAAAAAAACAATACGAGCATACAGCCCCACCAAATGCAACAACATATCAAGCCCTTTGTCAAGAGATCTCAACTGTATAGCCACTGGAGGAAGATCCTATTTGTCTCAGTATTGTTGAGGAACCTCTGGCATTGAAGATCTAAGATGTCAAATCTATCTAAATCTAGAAGTTATCTCAAATTTTGCTGACTTTTAGCAGAATGTAGCTTGATCCACAAAAAATTGTCAATCCAAATTAGGCAATTACAGTGCCAACCCGATTAGCTGATCATGTTGAAACAACGTTGCGATCAAGCTTTTCTTGCGACACCAAGGCCAAGGAAAGTTCTGGTTCTGGATGCAAATTCTATTGGCCAAGGTTCATGAAATCTCCAAGTCTAAAACATTTCATATATAGATCCTGGAGATTTCTGCATAAATTCAGTAATATGATCCCGAAAAATATCCCGGGAAGTGTCACTTCAGGGTACTGAAGCCTAAGAACAAACCCGGAGAGTTCATGACATGTTGAGCCAAGTGCTTACATAATAATGCCTGCCCTTAGGCTTCAAATCAATTTCACAGAAGAAGTTACATACCAATCATACCCTTACCCTCCGCCACAGTAACACCTACAACAAAAAATGTTGTTTTCAACTTTCAATTGAAACGGATTATCAGAATTGATACATCTACATTCCTGGTAGATGTTGCAATTGCAATGCTCAATTGGAGGCTAAAATCGCGTCGCAACAAAAACCTGGCAACCCTCATGAAAAACCCTGTCCGCGAAGTAGCGTTCGGCGGCCAGGCGTTCCCTCTCCGTCATCGTTCGTTCCATCATCTCCTTAAAGGGTGAAGCGTTCGAAACAGAAACAACTCTTGACCATCCAACTTGAAAAAAAACACCACCGGGCTTCACCGAATTCAGAATTTACTGTCAGTGGATTTTTTTGTACAAGATTATTGGGTAAAAAGTCGGAAACCTCAAAGCAAGGATATGAATGAAACATGGAGTGTTTCAGGGGCGTTTCAGGGAAACGACATGATCCCTTGAGCCAGGAATGTGCATCGAAATCTTTAGAGCCAGGAAAGCTAAGCTTTCCGTGTCATACAAAAGCTGAGTTCTGATGGTCATAAAAGGATATAAAAGGTATCATTCATGGCGAACAAAATTCGTTCCAGGTTTTTTCACCACATGAGTACATGGGCAACTTTTTTTTTGGGGGGGGGAGGTTCTTCCTGAAGATTTCTTTCATCGCACCACTTCATCTACCACTACCTTCCACCTTATGCCTCATGCGTAACTAAAACACCAAATTGTTTTCCTAAACTGCGTTAATCTATACAAATTGCTAATCTGTTTGCAGTCCCGTGACCCCTCTGTGTCCACAATCTCACGATTTTCTATTCCCATGACTTTTTAGATGCCCAACGCCCATGCTTACAATAGATTTTGCACACAAATTCCTGACAACAACAGTTGAAAACAACGAAAAAAATACAAATTTAAAAAACTCCAATAAGTTAAGTAGACCCTAAATTCGATCCAGGTCTCCGGATGCTGAAGGTAGTCATTCACAGTCTGAGCAAACAGGACTGCAAACACCTGCAGCTTCCGAGTAAACCAGGACCAGAACTGACTCCCGCCGAGGGTACGAGTCTTGCAATATACATCAATAATCATCAATATACAAAGGAAAACATGAAAAGGTACGAGTCTTGCAATATCATCTCCAAATCAAATAAAATTCAATGACGGATTTTCATCATGTATAGTTTATATTATTGTATATAATATAAAAAGGTCTTTGATGAGTTTGATATTAAAAAAAAAGTTTGGTTTGTGAGGGGTCTGGCGCAAAGTACAACATGTGGCCGGTTGAAAAGTTGGGAAGTGCACTGCGTTTGCTTCTTGATGTGTTGCTACGGCCGGAAGAAAGACCATGTACTGGAACAGTCCGCATTAGGGACTGCCCTAATGCAGTGCTGCAAGCTCTCTGAGTCTAAGTGTCGGTCACTTAAGATGGTTGCATTTCTTTGTGCAATGTACTAATCTAGTTGGTGGTTTCAACCCATTTGAAAAATATTAGTCAAAATGGGAATCTTTCCAAAATAGGGGTGAAAATAAAAAATATTTGAAACCAGCACCCAGTAATGATGTTTAGTTTCACGTTTCTAACTCCACCTTTCAAAGTATTTGCAATCTCGAATTTTGGAACTTCCAAGATCTTCCCACGTGTTTTTTTTTGGTGCCAACAAAATGGCACAACCACCAGTAGTTCCACCAGGCCCCCCGACGTAGATCACGAGTGCTAACAAGATCATGGCCCACATCAGGGATGTCAATGTGGAAGCGATGGAGGTGATGAGGGTTCGGAGCTTCAAAAGGAAGCCTAGGAAATTTTGGCCCAAGGATGTCCTCGAAACATACCACGGGTACACCCCAGAAATGGAACAAAAAATAATACTAAAAATGGGGGCATCTGTGAAGCCTTAGTCACCAACCTTCCAAATCATCATCTTGGGTAGCTATGTTAGTGTTCGGGGGTGTAAACCCAGGGTAATGTTCAAAAAGCTTTGAACAGTTTACAAATCGTATACAAGGGTACAACTGTATAAAGGAGCTTGGCACGATGTACTAATATACGGGTGTACGTTTTTGTAACCGGTGGGGAACTTAAATTAAAGATATATGTATCAAAAAGAATTCACATCTTCATATTCAATAGGAAAATGGAGATCAAAGTGGATGGGGTGAGGCTGGAGATAACATGAATCATATGCATCTTTACAATGAAAACGATCTCCAAGACTCTCCAACAAGAAATTGTGAAAAAACTTGGTTTCCTGTGTCATGACTCACTCCTCGAAAAATATATTGAAATCAAAAAATTGGATACTATATGACCATATGCATTACATATTCTGCACATATCCAGGCCAAAAACTCCACTTTTATCATTGAAAAACGTGTCGTGAAAGCTCCAAATACCATTTGTGTATTAAAAAAACATGTATTGATCAAACATCTCTATACATATATATGTAAATCCCAGGTCTGAATTCAAGTGATTCGATGCCTTCTGATTTATCAGGAGGTCTGCTTCACCAGTTCACCGGAACTCGTTTTTTTTCGGTGATTTTTGCACCGAGGTACGGAAGAGCCGAATGACCCGCACCGTCTTGATGGTTCGGGTAATGCGGATGATACGAAACGCCTTCAAACTGGAGACACCCGTCAGGGTTCCTAAGGTCCTCAGCAGAAGGCTGAAACTCAGCAGCAAAATTTTGGCAGAAGGCGGGACTTAAAAGAAGAGGCCTCCAAAAATTGGTCAATTTTGATATCATGATGCTCTTAACTCATTGACCCACTGCACCAGGAACTGCGATTGGAGACCTACAGTGATGTCGACCATCTTGCTTCCCACCCATCACAATTACTGGGTTGCCGTGGCATACTACCGATGGACAAAACATGACAAAATCCAGAAAACCGGCAACCAGTTGATATCAAGTATCTCGAAGTATCTTTAAAATCCCAGAACTTTCCAACGTTTCAACATGTTACAGTCGCGAGTCGTGGATGTTACAAGTGGTGGATTGGACAGCCATTGGGCCATCATCAACTGCATGACGAGAAAAACCCCTGATTGAATTCGACCAAAGAGTCTGCTCACCAATCCAGTACGCCAAATCCACCATGAATTCCCACAGAGAGCTGGCTACGATGAAAATATCCTCAGATCATCAAAATGGTCACCTTGAAATGCTCCAAAATCACCATAAAAAGACGTAGATGCAAAGGTTACCAACGAAACAGGTCGTTTTTGGCAGAGAAAAAAACGGGGTACAGTACCCCGTGAACCCTGGGCCCGGTTCAGAATTGGTGCCTGGTGATTGCAAGAAAAAAAGGTTTCATGGATTGGTGGAAACATCCAAAGCACCAGCTCAGGACTCAGAATGCAGCAATTGAAAAGCTCAGGAGCCTTTGGCTGAATATCTAAATGTATATAAGTGGCATGAAAAAATTGGATCATATGATACAGTATATACAATAATATGCTAAAAACGAATTAAACCTCTTCCTTCTGTTTTCAGGATGCCTCCCTGAAACAAAGACTGGTCAAATGGTCCTCAATTTGAAGTGGCAGCGCTGAGCTTAATGACCACTGCTTCCCGTTCCGTGCTGTCGGTAGGAAGTTTCTGTGACTGGTGGAAGTAAGCAGGCATGTAACATTTCATGGTATGTCAATATATCATGGGAATTCTAAGGGAAACCGATGGTTAATAGTCCCTTAATAAGGCCTTATTTCTTGGGAGAGTGGCATTGGGGGGGTCCGCTTAGGTTCCCATGAATATAATCAAGTAATAGCAAACAATACATATATAAATACGTGCAGGTGATCTCTGAATTATTCGATTCATGTTCTTGCAGGACCTACAAGCTACTTTCCGGGTGATAAGTTGTAACCCAAGTACATGACTTGGATGAATTGTTGCCAGGCAGCCTCCCTTATCACAATGCTTCGTCCACTTTTATCTTACAACGCTGGGGCACGGGGGTTCTGCCTTTCCAGTTTCTTTGACAAATCATACTGACCTTTGCGCAGGTTTTGACCGTGCGGGGATGGTGACGCTTATTGTCAAACTTTCCTCCCACAGATTGCATGCACAAATGAGAGAAACCAAATGCCTGGTGCCGAGTTCTTGATTTCACGGGTGGGAGTGGTGGGGGGGGGGGTGTTACCCATTCTTGCATGGGATTTTGGGATGTCAAGTCAAGGGGACCCGCCAGGTTCAGGCACCAGTTGGACCAGGCAAAAGGCGACCTGGAAAAGTGGAGCCTTTTTTTTTTACTGTCCAAATGGCCATGGCAACATGTTGAAACATGTTGAAAAAATATGTTAAGCTGTTACCCCCTGGTAAACAAAGGTGGCAATGGAAAGCCCATCATGTGTCGATGTTTGACCTAGACTTTTCAAAGAACAACCTCCTTGCCAAGGCTGACCAAGGCTCCAAATAGTTCCAGTGCCAATCTTCAGAATAAAAGAATCTCTGACCTTCTGCAGCAATTCGCATCATGAGTTCAAACGTGAAGAGAGCTGTGAAAAGGTATAGGAACACTTGCATCGCAACCTCAGTTGATAAATTTGTTGCTCGACGTGCAAAACTGCAAAACGGCCGTTTGTAACCCACTGCCGTTTCGAACAACCCGCAGGGGAAACCTGGAATCCGTTTAAACAACTTAATCTACAAATCCTGTACCAAATGGTTTCGTTATGATCCTTTACATATCCCTAGGCCCTAGATCCTGACATCACCCTTCAATTTTCATGTTCACCCGCGCTCCACCTTCAATCGCAAAAACAAGCAACAGTTCGTGGTGCCCCGTTCGTTGCCAAGTCCATTTCCAAGTCAATGCCTTCCACATCCAGGGCGATCAATGGAATCACTGGGATGAACTATATTAATGACTATGTCTTGGATTGGCATTCGGATTAGTGACAGAAGCTTGTCGATAGCTGATGTTTTGCCCAAGTACTGTATGGCTCAAGAACCAAAAAAAACTGTTTGTTTGTTTTGTTTCCGGTGACTTTCTCCATATTGAACTACCATTGCATGTGTCTGGAAAGGTTGGTACAATTTGAACCATGGTTCACAGGGCGAAAGCTTGTGACGGGAAGAGGCAAGGTCAAGAATCATGCTTGTTGTTGTGGAACTACTTGGCATCACAAGACAGTTTGGAAAGATTGAAGTTTCAATAAAGTTCGCGGCACGATATCAAGATTGACATGATTAAAACTACATCTTCTTGTATTACTGGTTGTTGTGATTGGCGGGGCATAGCACTATGATTCAAGGTGTTGATTTATCGATCAACATCACAAAGCCACCATTCGTGAGCCAACATGAGGTTGCGAGCCCGCAATTCACCGGTGCCGATGAGACATGCGATATTTCGAATATTTCCAGACTCCCAGGGAGGATGGACTGGATATAGCCGTCAATATCAGCAAGGTGTTTTTGTTGGGGGGCGGTAGGCACAAAACCCTCCAGATTGATGTCGATCTGGAAAATGGGCATAATCATCTGAGTCATCTGCCATTTTCTTTCACCCACTATGCTTGGTTAACCCCAAAGGTGGGGTTAAGGTGGGGTTAGATCTGAGTCATTTGACACCCTTGTGATACCCAAAGCCGTCTCCTCGACACTACAATGCACCTCTTTCAAATCCATGTGTTTTCAGCTATTTTCTTTCCAAAGTTTCTGTGACATGTCTGCTAAAAATCTCCTCATCACCATTTCCACAACATTCATTCATATCATTCCCTCCCCCTATTTTTTGCTCTTTGCCTATGTAGAAAGCATTGGCGATGACAACGACTCCAAAGAAAGCATCAAAGGCTGAATGTTGAACAATGCTTTGGATCACTTGACCCCGTTTCACCACAGTCTTGCCTGGATCCATGAAGGATGGCCCGATGGAAAGGAAGATTCTTGCAACAAATATCTGAAAAACACTGACACCCAGCAGGGTGCGTGGAAAATCCAACCTTATGTAAAATCCCAAATCCTACAGATATAATATGTATATATACATTATACATACCATACCCAACAACTCCAAAAGTCCACACAGGAGTCCACATCCCGAAAATTTTGAGGAAATCCAGGAATATGGGGGCTTTCTTCTTGGAGAGCCTCCAACATGTTTCAATTTTTGGCAAGGACCTGACCCTCCCCCCCAAAAAAAGAAACGTGTTTTTTCAACAGTTGCTTTGCTCAAAGGAACATGTTCTCATAGCCAATTTTAACGGGGCTTTTTGGAACAGAGTTCGTTGACATCCTGATTGGCTGGAGATTCCACTTGATTTTGTCTGGCATTAGGATCCACAAGATCATCGCCTCTTTTTGTGTTTTGTTATGTTCCCTCATGAATTTTAATTTCCCATTTTCGCCCTGCACGGACCGGTGTCCAAAAAAATGTATAACCCGCCTGGTTTTGGTCCACCGTTTCACCCCAATTTCACACACGTTTCTTTCCCCGGCCGGACCCGGAGTAGGACCCCGGACCTTCTCCTTCGCGAGATTTCATCACACTACTGGCAAACTTTTTCCTGGAGAGAACGGCATCCACATTGTTAGTGCAATCCTTCAACTGTTTGTCAAAGCTGGCCTCAGGTCGGGGATGGTTGGTTTCTGCAGAAAAAGATGGGGAAAAAACACAAGATGAAACTATAATGAACAAAACACACATTCTCAAAAGTAATACCCCCCCTGTAAACTAGCATATACCCACATATCCCCTGAAAGTTGATGCTTGGAAGATTAATTTTCCTTTTAAAATGGTCCCTCTTCAGGGGACATTTTCGTTTGCAGCAGGGTAGTTTTCAGACTTCTTTCCAACAAAAGAGTCAGCACCGCATCCATAGAAATTTGATCTTTGCAACCATCCTAGGGTAGAAAAAACGTAGAACATCCCCAAAAGTTATGCAAATCTACATGTCTTCTATTGTCTTCTACATATTATAGATCATTTTCCTATGGTCATGTCCGGTCCAACTCCATACCCTAAGCATTCCAAGATGCAAATTCCATACACTAAGTGCTGGACTAGGGAGTTGGGGTTATGAACAAGCCTCATTGCCAATAGCTCGATGTCTGACTGGACATATCAATGATTGGATAGATAATGATACACTCCCTGAAAAATGGATGGTTGGAGATGACTTTCTTTTTGGGATTGCCTATTGTTTGGGGCTATGTTAAATTTCCGGGGTGTATACTCTTTCTCCCGTAATCACGCTTCAGTGGAAGATGGCTACATTTGAAAGGTAACCATCCTATTGGAGGGACCCATGTTCACTTCCATGTGGGAGGAGATTGACAAACTCATGCTTCCATCACCAACCGTTGCTGAATTGCTGATGAACTGTCCAGAAAAAAACTGTGCCGTGTGACAAAGCTCACGTAGTTCTGTGATCTGTCAGAGTCCTGGCAAGGAGACAAACTAGTGGAATGGATGCAGTTGTCAGGAAGGGGTTGGCTGAGTACTTTTCAATCTTGCGTATGATTTTTTGTGCGACTTTTTTTCCGTGATCCTTCTTGGTCATCATTTCTCAAGATTACATTTCACGAGGCGCAAATCTGACACACTCATGTCGGATGGTTGACTTTAGGTCCAAAAATCAAAGTCTATATCAGACTTGTATGATTGTATGAATTCTGAAAAGAATCTACCTCAACATATCTCTTCACCTCGGCAATTTTTGGGGATTGACGGAGGCCGGTCTCCTGCTGAGTACTCGCAGACTCTGGCTTGGACTGGTCGCTTGCTTGCCGAGGCATTGAGGAAGTCGGTGGCACCAAACGTGGGAGCGGGAGCTCTTCAGAGAGATGAGGCCAGCATGAGCGCAGGAGATGTTCCAAAGACGAGAAGCGATTCTCCAATTTCTGGATCATTTCCTGAAGCAGGAGACGTGCCGGTGTTTTACCCATGGGATTTTTGTGAAAGAAAACAGGCCGGGAAATTATGTAAACAGGCCGGTATTATGTAGATCCATCAACGTTCTACGTAGCTGGCTATATCTGACTATCGCACCCAAAGTTTCATGCGAAAGGGAGGACTTGAGAGATTGATGCACCACCGGAGATCACCCATAGTGACCCCCCGGGCCGGAAAAGCAACAAAGAGAGCCAACTATTCTTGAATTTGCTACACTGAAACATCCACAGACCCGGGTAACCACAAATCCCAACACCACGAGGAAGCCTCATGTTGAAATTCCGCCAGCCCGCGCAGCGCCATGACTTCTTGCATCAGGTCAGGCTTGACCTGCAAAAAGGCTAGGCTCTCACTCTCAGTGCTCAGGTCACCGGTCACCGAACATGTTGAAAAAGAACAAGGTCACTTAGGAAGCACTAAAAGGTCATTGTGAAGCAGCGGGCATGAATCTGGTGGCGGAGAATCATTGATATCGAGGAAAATCTGTTACCCGAAAAGTCAGGTGAAAATGATAATGATGTTGCATGCTATGAATTGGGTGCGTCATTATCAGCATGCGCGAATAGTCTTGCCCTGTAGCAATTGGAACACAGCCCTATCAAACACTGGAACGAAAACTGCTGGCATCAGTTCCACTCAAATCATCAAGTAGCAACCAGGGAAAACAATCTATATATGGGTGTTTCCTAAAATGGTGGTACCCAACAACCATGGGTTTCCTAGTAAAAATGATCATTTTGGGGTGTTTTGGGGGTACCACCATTTAAGGAAACATCCATATAAGAAGAAAACATATCTAAAAAACTTAACCCAGCAGCCTCTGACTTCACTCTAAAGTCTACATGAAAAAGACATCAGTTTTTGATTTTTGTGTGGACTCAGCTATTGGGACAGCCCACCTCACCCATTGCGCCAGGGATGGACCCGCAACGCGGCGGTAAGGATCACCGGGAAGTCTGGAACTCCAGAATTGCTAAGCCACTAAGGTCAAGGAGTTGACCATCAGACTTGCTTTTAATGAAGGGTGTTCATGATGGTTCATGATGGTTCATCTTTCCGGGTGTGTTTTTTTTTGGTTGTGTGTGTGTGTGTGTGTGCGTGTGTGGAAATTTGAAACAGCCATGTTGGTAATCATTGGATTTCTTGATTTCGGATCTCTGAAAAACCTCAAGAAATAGAAACTGCTTGTGGGGTCTGACTTGTGGTGGAGCCACTCAAACCACATCCACGATCAACCCAACAATCAGCCATCAAACGTCTCTCGTTCACGTGCACATGTGGCCCTGAAGGAATGCACTACTCACAGGTCGTTGTGCGTGTGTGCCTGGCACCTCTTTCCCCTAAAATACAGGATCCCCCCCCTTATGGCTGCAAGGTTTATTTTGTTTCTCCGGTGGTTTCACTGTCTCTCTACTTTGGAGGGAGTCTTTTTTTGAGCTGCCGATTCGTGGGCTTCTCTATGAGATGGCTACAACAAAACCCTGCCAAATGATCAGGCAAACATGGTGAATTGAAGCATGATTTCCGCAAGCATTTCAAGAAAACACAGCTGAAACGGACAATTTCAAGGCACATGATTCAGCGGGATTTTGAAGTTTTCTTCGCTGTGAAACATACAAGTGGTATTACTGGAGATCCAGTCAAGGTCCTTCAACAAAGCATGACCCCCAAGAAGGGGGTATACCCCCAAGAAGGGGGTATACATCATGCGAACCTTGCTCCTCATAAATTTGCACATATTATTTGATGGCTCCAAATCTCAAAAACCTTAGCTTCTGATTTTTGGGGGTGAACAAAATTATCAATCAACTCCTCCAGGTGTCTACCTTGTCTTCGATTTCACCTCGTTTGAGGGAATTATATAAAATGGAGAGCTCCACGATTGTAGCTCCCTCGACCGCTCCTATAGAAATCCTGAGGTCACAATGATGTCAACTTGTTAACCCCCAAATTGAGAAACGAATGCGTCAAGTGTTTTTTGGACTTGATCTGATCGCCCTGTCTCACATGAAAAAACACCATCAAACCACCAATGTAATTGATTGAAATTAATGCAATGTTTTCTCAAAGTAGCTTTGACTCCTTGAAAATCATCAACAAGACAGATCTATATATGTATATGTATATTATGATATATATTTTCTTTTTTTTGAAAGTGCCGTGTTCCTGAGTTTTGCTTAAAAGGTGTAGGTTTCCACCCTTCTTCGCTATTCTTCGCGGCAAAATTAGAGATCTTTCACTTGCGCTTCTCGTGGTCGCATCATAGCTCCCATGGCCAGAAAACTCAGTACCTTGCCACCAGCCACCATGGCCACCCCACAGCCAGCAGATGTGGGCCAGTCAGCTAACGGTGGATGATCTTAAGGAATGATCTCTTAACGGGTATAACCTACACCGGTTGTGTAGTTGCACAATAGTTGCATATTTTACCATTGTCATAGGACAGAACGTGCTTTTAAAAATAATAAGGTTGTACCAAAAAGAAGATACCTTAACAAAATTTAACAACCCTGTTTTGTTTCCTCCTTGAAATTCCCTCTTTCTTTCCATCGATTTTTTCCATTCACAGGACTCCCACCTCGTGCATCGCCTGCAGTTCCATCTCCACAAAACTCTGGAACTTCCCTTGGTTGCGTATAATCCACTGCTGATCCTGGCCGTTTCGGGGAAGTTCTTATTGGAAGATTTGTATAGATTTGTGTCCTTCGAGCCTTAAGTAAAAACTCTTTTTGTGGGGAAAACCCGAGGGTTCTTGTGGGGAATCCCAATATGTCGGTTGTTTTCATCCGTTAAAAAATAAACCAAACAGGCAAAAGCGGTGCTAGTGGAGTATCTCAGCTTGCACACACTTCCTTTGATAATCTCAGGATGAAGAATTTTTGGAGACAAAGACCAGTGACAAGTGCAAGCATCTTGTAAGCGACAAGTGACAAGATGCACCTGAGCAGTGATTAAGATCCCTTGTGACATTCCACTGCACTGGCTGGTTAATGGAGATCCTTATAAATGTAATCCCTATCAAATTTAAATGGGTAATATAATCCCCTATATATCCCAACGAACCGGGTGAACTGATCACTGCTCACTGCGCCAAGTAGGGTCCCACTGAAACATCTTGACGCAGTGCAAACTTGGATCTTAACTCTAAACCGCCAAGAAAAAAAAGGTCGAAATATAGAAACAAAATGAAACTCATTAAACATACGAGTTTAGATATGTACATGTAAGTAGAATCAAATTTACACATTAATCATTACATAGATAATGTATCATGTATATATATATATACTCTATTGATAAATGATATATAATATAAATACATAAGATAACTATAAAAAAAAACATACGTCTCCGGCTAAAAGCCGGCCAATAAGTTTCGGATATTTCTTCCACCAACAAATCTCCCTCATTAAACGGAAGGGGATCCGGGAAACATTTCAAAAATGGGAGCTTCACACCTCCTCCCCGGGGTCTCCTGCAGAACTTTGCACAAATCCATGGCACGGGCATTGCCACCCAATCTGAGGCAACCCATAAAGAATTCCTCCAGGTCGAAGGGGGCATCCATAAAAATCCCCAGACCTCCCCAAAGTTTAACAAAAGGAACCTTCAAAATGCATGGTGTTTCATCAAGTTCGGAATCTCCTTTGGAGTTGAGGGGGTATGACATTTTCAGGTTTTTTTTTGTTAAACTTCAGGGGTGTGTTTGCATTCAATATACCAACATGTTCCCAGTCCACATAAAGGGCCAGTCAGAATACATGAAAATCAATCGTTGGAAACGTCCCAAACGTCCCAACCCAACTTCCAGGGCCTCAAGCTCAATTGAACCACCACCATCAGTATCCAGCAGCTTGAAAAACGACCACGAATCCCAAACATCTAAACCTCAGCCAAACATCTCAAACTTGGCTGAAACCCGGCGCGTTCACCAGTTACGGTTGGTACTTTAACCCATTATTTTTGCGGGGGTTTTAGCACCATCCAAACGGTGGTTGGCCTTGGGATTTCTGAACCGTATCACTAGCCAAAAAAAAAACAAAACCCTGTCGTTGAAGCGCTCAAACAAAAACTGGAAATATGTGGAAAGATAACAATTTTTGTTTAAGGTTTCCCGCGCACTCAACACTGGTGACTCCACTTCCATTTCCGGTGACGCCGGTGGCGTTTGAATGTGTGGGATTTTCCCGAAAGAAAATCCTTCTGCGAATTTTCATCGTTGAAAAAAATGGAAATCGTGGTGGTTGAGAAACCCAAAGGTTCAAGAAACCCAAACTTCAGGATGATTTTTCAAAGATATTTGAAACCCAAATACTTGAAAAAAATATTGCAACTTATGCAACTTGAAAAAATTATAGACAGTCAAGAAACCCAAAGTTTCCAAGTATTGCCGCACCGTTGGTTCGTTCATTTTCTCTTCCAGCATTGCAAATGTGATGCCGTCGCCATCACTGCCCGAAGATGCTTGGATTTCGCTAAAGACGGCACGCATTTTGCTCAAATGGGCCTCGCGACACTCCACATTTCATGGAGAAAACGGTGTCTGTTAGCAACACTGTTGGTATTGAAAACTGCATTTAAAACATTCTGAGTTACGCATTCATGTCTCGTTCTTTGTCTGCATGCTACATCAGGACGAACAGGAAAAAAAGTGACAAAATTACGATCTGTTCAACTGTTCAACTCATTGCGCCCCGTTTCTTCCCCGCGTGCTCCCAGGCCTCTTTGTTTTCCAGCATGGACTGCACAACGGTAGCGTGATCTTGTTGGGCTGATTCTATAGCGCTTTGACAAAAAACTCCTGTCACCTGAACACATTTTTTTCCCTCGGCGGATTACAAGGATCCGCCAAGGCACCAACCCAACCGTATACCGTATACCCAACGCTAGCTCAATCAAAATCAACAAATGTTCCTGACAAAATCATGGACTTTGTAGTGTGGCGAATGACTTTGCCTTACCAACTGATTTCAACCGGCATCTAAGCATCTACTTATGTATAATGTATTTGTTTCAAGCCGGGGGTTTCGTGTCATTTTGTGCCAACTTGGCAACAGCGTCAGCAGCCAACTTGCTTCAGTTGGAATGCAGAAAGCAGGATGCCCGAACACATTTTTCCACACGAAAAAAGTCACGACCCGTATTCTGATTTTTGTCTTGGTCTTGCTTCTCAACGTGTTCCAGAACATTGACAAGGTGAGCAGGTTCAAGGAACAGATGCGCAGAGAAATGCAAACTGCCCTTGAACTGAAAGAAAGCCAGTTGCACTTCCCCGAAAATGATACGACATACTTAGTGCGCCTGGCTTTCACTGATCTGACTTGAATTTGTGTGGAACGAAAAAGAACAAAAATTTGCTAATGGGCAGCGCAGGTGCCACGTTCAACACAGCGAAATATGTAAACCTCGGCGCGTATTGACACGATGCTATCAGGTGTCGGATGCAAGTAGCAACACCCTGCCCTTCATGCATGCACTGCAATCACTGCTTCATTTGCAAAAAGAAGCTTGTCACTGGTTATTATCCTCACACAGATAGACACAATCGTAGATTGGAACGTGATGCCCGCTTGGTGCCATGTCATGACTGCGTGACTCCATTTTTCTTGATCAACAGCACCATCAACAGACCAGAAATCGACAATTCATCCAAAAATTCAGGGTATATAATATACAAATATAATATGATTTGATCGCCGGCTGCAGACGCCGCTGCCCAGGGCGATCCATACAGGTACGTTTGCACAGGAAGTATGCAATGTCTTCGTTGGCCACTGACTGCATACTTCCGCATGCAGTGGCCCCTTGCAGACAAAAGTTTAACGTCTTTTCAGACGTGCCACACACAAGGGCAGAATAAGGTAGGAAAGCATGGCATGACATGAATAGGGAATAATTTTGCCTCCAACCCCAATGTCCACGAGAAGGACAAGGGAGAAGGAGGGTACTAAGGGGCCTTGCCCGAAAATACAAAGACAAGCAACCAACAGCTCCAAGGGGAAAAACTGGTTCAAACAGACCAAAAACCTAGATGGAATCACGCGTCGTGAACTCATGCAAAAGCGTTGTGGTTAGGCTCAGAGGCGTCCGCGGTCATGTCAACCCTGTTTGTTGCTAAGAACGTAGTCGAATGAATTTAGTGCACATCTAAACCTCACCAAACAAGCAAAGAGAAGTAAAAACCTAAAACCTACGCCTCACCCTAAAATCATTGATGCATGGTGCATGAAACTCTGAATCTGAAGGAACGCTGGAGGGGTGTTTGAACCAGCGATCGCCTCATAAACATGCAAACCACACTATTTCTAGTGCAAGAGACGGCAGGACCAGGACAGCTGAGGCAGTGGCGGTGAGTGACTGAAGGAACACTTGACTGCAGAAAAAAATCCAAGAACGGCAGGAGCCTAGGGAGAATACCTCAACGAATTACCAATTAAAAGTACTTCCATTGTCAAGTCATGGAGTCGAATGCCCCTAGAAAGGGCAGACGTCCCGGCCCTGTGCCACTTTGCCGGACGCCCGCCACAAGTAACACACTGAGACCGGAACGTGATGCACAGTCGGTGCCATGTCATGACTGCGTGACTCCATTTTTCTTGATCAACAGCACCATCAACAGACCAGAAATCAACAGTTCATCCAAAAATGAAAGGTATATAATATACAAATATAATATGATTTGACCGCCGGCTGCAGACGCCGCTGCCCAGGGCGATCCATACAGGTACGTTTGCACAGGAAGTGTGCAATGTCTTCGTTGGCCACTGACTGCATGCTTCCCCATGCAGTGGCCCCTTGCAGACAGAAGTTTAACGTCTTTTCAGACGTGCCACACACACTGTGGAAAAGCCACTAAGGTTAACGTATACATCGGTGAGGTTTAAAAAAAGGTGCTATGACTTTGGTGAGGTCAATAAGGTGATCTGCCCTAGAGTTACTACATTTGCCATTTCACTTCTGGGCCTTCTTCGGACACAATAGGTGTAACCTCTATGCCTTCTTCGGAAATGATAGGCTAGAACCCTTGATCCTTAAATATCCCTGGTTTTCTTCGGTGTTCTTTGCTTTGAGCTTCCTAGTTCCTATGTCTTGCCTTCTGCCTTTTTGCATCTTTGACATTCCAGCTGTGTACACTGACACCCAGGAAGTGTCCGCAGGTATGTTTACAGCTCTTGCATCACTGGCCTCTTCATTGGCCATCCGCCAGTGACAAGAGGGATGGCCCCTTCTTTTTCTTTAAACTATCTAAGATCTAATCATTGCGACTATTATGCATGTCCATATTGTCATGTCCTGTGTCCACACATACACACATAGCCACCGTAGTGGATGGATTCCTAGGTTGCATCTGATCAAGGGACAGACCCCCATCAAACATCTTCGTGTGTGTGTTTTCTCTGCTCCTTAAAAAAACCATGCTAAATCGATGGTTCCTTAATGACGGGAAGACTTTCTTAAACAACCGGCTATTGCGGCAGCAAGGCCGCCGCCAAGAAACGCCACGTAGAAGAGAAAAGCCAGGAGCCACACCTGTGAGGCTGGGGATCCCCACGACTATCGATGAAAAACTGCCAAACCCTTTCCCTTGGAAAAAGATGCACCAAGCGTTTCAGGTACCTAAAATAAAGGTTCTCACCTGTGCAAGCAGTATGCAAGGAAGCAGTACGCAAGGCCCATGTAAGGTGTATGTAAGGATAAGCAAGGCTGGTAACAATGGGGATCACTGTCCTTTGGCGCAAAAGTGTCACCACACTAAGATGGCATTTGTAACCCTGGTCTTAGCAAAGAAATCTCTGCCATTCTGAGTGTGTGAGACACCATGTTTTTGCCAAAATTGCCATCCGACGGTGCTAAGAAAAGTGATTGTCCAAAAAAAACAGCAAAAGAAACCACTGGAATCTAGACAACTAACCGATCAACCGCGGATCCTACAAATCCCATCCAGTGAGTGTGTCAAGGAGCCTTTAAACGTGCAAACCTATACGTTTGATATACAGTATGTGCCGGCAATTTGAAAGGTTTTTGTTCAACTACATTGTGGCTGAAATGCCACTTGGTGTTTGATCACTGTCACTTGCCACACCCTCACGGACATTGCAGAAAGCATCCATCATAGTTAAGCGTGGCAAGTGGGCAACGTTACATGAGAATCCCCCAGGCGGCCGCTAGCCTATGGATACAATTTCGCTAGTCAATCATGAAGCTTTATCTACAATTTTTGTGGGGTGACCAAAAGGTTGCAAATATAGCTTATAGCAGTCACGGAGTAATTATTTGCAAAAGAAAAACATTTGAAAAATGCTCTCCCCCAATGGCAGAGATGAAAACAAACTCATGAAATGAGAAGGACTTTGCCTCTGAACTTCTACATGCGCCCTGATTCTGGTACCCGATGGCAACCTGCAACCTGCGTTGTTGGATGGCAGTTTTATTACTGTCTCAATGGATGCCTTCAGTTCCGCGACCTGTGTGTACCCCTCCAAAAACTAACATGACAATGGAAATTCCACCATTTGAAGATGTATTTCCTATTGAGAATGGGGGATGTTCCAATGTCATGTTAGTTTTCGGGAGGGTAAGGGAATCCTTACCCCCAAAACAGCCACATCCCGCCACATCCCCAGCATCGGCACCGTTGAGATGGCCATCAGTGGTGCGATTGCATCTTCCCAGCTGACGCCACCAGCGATGCTCATGAATAAGGTCAGCATGCTTTGAAACCTGAGTTTTTTTCAAGGGTGATTCCAGGGAACCCCAATAATGGGACCCCCAATGATGGTAAGTTTCCTATACTATTCCCATATGTGTTGGGATTTATGGGATACTATCCCACTGATTTTTTGGGGGTGGAAACGACGTAGAAATGCATCCAGAAACCTACAGGAAGGTTTAACTGAAATGCCATGTGAAATGTATGTGTACCCTCAAGGGAACGATCACACATTATCACCTTGGAAAGGGGAAATCATCGACTCAAAAGTGCCGGCTGGGATGGAATACGCTAGTTCCCAGGAGAGTATGTACCTGGTCATTCCATGTGATTCCCGAAATTTTGTGATGTATGTGCGAAATAAAACTGCACACTTGAACACACCTGTTTACAAAACGATGCGTGCATCCATGACGTTTGATCTTTTACTTTGCTCACACCGGAATAGGTTCCAAGTATCTGATCCACATGCATCCACACGCCAAATCCAATGTCGAGGAAGGAAACTTCTTTGATCATATGTGAATGCTATTGTGAATAGATCATTTTGGGGCCCATCTGATCTCAGATTAAGCATATGGCGTGTATCGATATATGAATGCAGTAAATACATACTGATATATTGTGCCTGTATAAAGACTATATATATATACGGATAAACTTATGGTAAATAATTATTCGTAAACAAATATGTCAAATATGTGATATATACATCATAATAGGGGTAGATATAGACAGAGCTGGCCCCGGAGCATTACCCCGGTTTTTCACCCAAGGCACAAACCACCGAAGTATCGGGAGGAGGCCTCCGCCTCCAATTCTGTGAGTTGATGCCCTCGATCTTCCTTGAAGATAAACTCATCCACAGCCTGCCTGAAAGCGTGAAAAAGACATGGTTTTTGTTAAGGGGGGGCGTTCCGTTGAACAACAACAACAACAACAACAACAACAACAACAACAACAACAACAGCAACAACAACAACAACAACAACAACAACAATAACAACAACAACAAGAACGGCAAAACAATAATAATAATAATAATAATAATATAATAATAATAAGCAACAAACCCTCAAAGACTACTGCGGATGACAAATGATAAGCAAAACACCATCTATATACTCAAGTGGGTTCATCACAGCGCAACATAGCATGGAATTGCTGACTCTAGCCCTCAAAAAAATGCGTGCTTCTATCAAAACCCTCTGATGCGCCGCAACAAAATGTCCATCAGAAAAGCGTGGCAACTCAAAAATCCACTTAGCCAAAGCTTCGTGAAAAGTAGGGCGAAGACATAGATGATCAGAAACCTTTCGGGCGTCTGAAAAACATTCAAAAACTTTTTGCAATTCCCACTATGCTAGGATACGCTGTCCAACTTCTCTTCTCTTGGACATGGTAAAATCGAGCCAATTAGCTTTTACAGTCATGTAAAAATCCCATTGAAATCCACGAAACGTGCATTTTCGGAAGAGCGTTTCAAAACACAAGCTTCAAAAACCCGGTTCTGATCAAGTTTCACTTGCGAAAAGGAACAAAAAAACAAGACTTCTTCAGAAAGCCCGGCATGCATCCGGAAGTTCAATATCCGAAAGTATCCCAGGTCAGCAGAGGAACAGCAGCAACAAGGCCCAAAACAACGCTTTCAACGTGGACAGGATGGAAGTCACCTCAACATCACGGTAGAACTGTCTGTGTGTTTGTATGTTTTCACAACGCGGGGACGGAGGATCCCGTCCATGGTCAAACTTCCTGCTGCCTGCTTGTCATCTTAAAAAGTTGCTCCAAAGTGTGATATTCCAACTTCGTGTTGATTTTCATTGATTTTTTGATGATATTCCAACTGCTTTGAGGTGTTTCTATTGATTTTCCGGTATCCATTCGAGGTGTGGATTGTTTCAGAAATCTTGAAGTTAGCTACCCTTCCAGAATTCCAGGACCGAAAGTTGTTTCCCGAAGGTGCCATGTGTGAAATGCAACAGTTTACAGTAGAAAACATTAGACACACTCACATTTTACAAATGTTAATCCATCTCAGTCCATCTCAACATATCCGACATATCTCAATCCATGTTCATCCATTACTTACATGTTCTGGAATCTCCTATGTCCCCGTCTCTACATATACCCAAATAACACATCACTTCACCTGTTTGTTCTCGCTTTTTCTGAGTCACCAATGTCCGCAAGGCCATCACGAAGCGTAAGATCCGGATCACTTGGGCAGTCTTAAGGATTCCTGATCCGCAGGTGTGGGGGTTGGGGGGTGGTTGATGACTCCAGCTAGTGGCTATCATAAAAACTGTCCTGTCGGCGTTTTTTCCCGCATTCCCATCATCCCAACTGGTGGGCTAAAAAATCGATCCACCGATCCATTTTTACAGCAAGGTTTCAGCGGTTTCAGGGTTTTTTCCCATGGAAAGTCAGCGCTTTTTGGATGCAAATCCTACTGGGCAAAAACGATGAACAACGATGACTTGGGATCCTGTTGTTGCCTCCCTGGCCTGGGGACCTGGGACCCGCATGGAAAAATCCCATCGAATCTTGGGACAAAAAAACTTCCAGACCCACATAGTGGAAGAAGGTGGCTGGGTAAAATTCAGAAACTCCCAGGAAATTCACTTCATTTCAGGTCAAGACGCTGGTTTTTTTCTATGAAGAAAAAAAGGCTGAGACTTTTCACACCGCAACGAATCCACCGGCATGGTTTTGACTCATGGAGTTTGGAAAAGAAAAAGAAACATATGTAGCATTTGCGACTATATGATACTATATGATATCATGTGATACTATATGATTATGATACTCTTATTCAGCCAAAGGATCCTGAAATAAACCTCAAAACACTTGTTTTTTCCTACTAAATCTGTAATCTCCCAGAGTGTAAAGGTTAGCTGTTGGCTGAATGAAATTGAATGAATACTATATATGAGTGCTCATATGTGTACAAATTGCACCGAACCGCAGTGATGAAAACGGATTCACAGTTTTTAACTGTACTGCCAAGTCATGGCTACTGTCTACTGTGTATCGGCATGCCTTATCCCAAGGCAATACTTTTTTGTTGCGCAACAAACATCTTCAAACTAACCTAGCAACCTGAAAAACGGGACAGGATCGGAAGTGGAACTATTATCCTTTTGAGATGCCTTTCTGGAATGTGTTATGTTGGAAGATCTTTTGTTGTCTCTCTGAGCGAAGAAAATGAGCTACTAGCTATTGGCTCACCAGACGCAACTACTGTGATATGATGATGCCATTAGGTGATACCATATGCGTAATTCAAATACAATTCATTCTCATTCAAGATGTTGCCTATGACTACAACATGTCATGATTCATTGATTTCATTCGAAGGCCTTAAGGGGGAACAGGTTGCTTTGGCCGTGCCTTTTCGGTCCCCTTTCCTGGCTGAGTCTCGTGTGAGGCGGACAATGCGAATGGCGCGCAAGCTCGAAACACCCGCGATGCTTTCAAAGTCTGTGTGTCCAACTGCTCGGGCAATATCAATTCCCACCTCCCACAGGGAAGCGCATGGGATCAAGTGGTCATGAAACAGAAATTTGGATGCTTTGGTCACTGAATGCAACTATCCAGTATTATTGGAAATCATCAAACAAGTACTATGATGATATGTGCATGAATATATGTGTATATATACACACTATGACTGACTACAAGTTGGAATTCTGTTCAAAAAATTGTTTGACACAATGGGATGTAAAATCAATCATCTTTCTTGGTGGATGAGATAGAATATGAAATATGAATAAATATGATAGATTCCAATTGACACTACATTTGAATGATAAGAAGCATTCACTTTAATGAATCGCAAAAACAGCTGAAAAATGCTGCTCTACTTTACTCTGCTGTACTCTAAATGTACTGTACCCGTACTGTACTGTGACTAAACTGTAACTGCACGTACTGCACTGCACTGCTGCTAGTGCTATAACTGTACTGCAACTGTACTGTTCTGCAATAGTCAACTTGGTGCATCAAAATCATTGATTTCATATTCTATGTGGTAATGATTGCAAATATATACTTCCCGTCCCGTGCACTCATTTACCTCTATAAAATGTTGTGAATGTCCATCAACGAATGCAAAAGCAGTTAGCAGATAGAAACAGATTTCATCAACATGCATCAAAGTACAAAGCTTCACATTGAACAATATGAAGCTTATAGTTTGCAGAAAATGTATTTATGATTTATATGTATTATACTGTACTTCTTGTATATAATATATAGGTATTCATTTATATATTTATATATTTATATATATATACACACTTTAAGTGGTCAGTGGTACCTCATCAGAAAACAAAACGTCATCCACCGGCTGTTTTCCTCACACCTACCCGCCTCCAACCAAGCCACCACTACGATTGAACCATCAAACAAATTCCTAGGGCTGTTGCATGCAAAGGCTGCAAAAAGTGTTAAAGGTGTCGAACATCTGATTGCATTTCCTGGCAATAATCCATGCCACAATATCACTGACGCCCTTTTCAAAATCAAATGGACCACAAATCAAAAAGGAAATCAAATGTTCAGGAATTAAACTGCTAAGTCTCCACAAGCAATCATCGCTGCGGCATTTTCGTTCCTCTCTGTCTGCCAGCAGTCGCATGACAATCTCCACGGTAAAAGCCACAGTGTAGATATACTGCACCACTTGAAGCCCAACGGGTCTTGGATTATCTTGCCCAACTTCATTGCCAACATCAATTCCTTTGCTGAAAATCTCCATCAAAAGCATTTGACAACAAGGCTGCTCACACAAATCATCTTCAAACCCCCGCATCTTCCAAAAATAATTTTGGGACGATGTTTCATGTTGAAAAATTTGGAGTTCTCAAAAGCACCGCGCCCGAGCGTCCAATAAAAATAGCATTCGAGATCACAACTAAGCCGAAAAAAATATCAAAGGCAATATGCCTGGTGAGCCTGCGGGGCAAAAGTGTTTCCCAAATGATGGCCTTGGTTTTCTTGGTTTGACCGGTGGGAAGAATGGCCATTTTACATGTTGTTGACATGACACTAAGCAATGATAGGAGGAAACCTAACCAGTTGAATATTTCATATTTATACAATACAAGAGTACTTCATCTACGATGTCTATTGATGCTTTTCTGGAAAGTGTAAATGAATTATCGAATTCTGAAGTCAGCATCATCTGATCTTCAGTATCAGTTAATACGTACATGTTTGATCCATGAATGATTTTCCCTCTTGTTGACTAGTTGGTGGTGGTTGGTTCAAACCCGTTTGAAACAATTAATCAAATTTGATTCCAAAAGTATGGGGTGAAAATAAGCATTACCAACTAGTGTACAACCCATTTGGGATTTGCAACCCATTCCGTCAAATTGGACATCTTTCCCCAAGTTATAGGGGTGAAATCAAATCACCCGGGTCCTCACCTCGGGACCCGAAAGTCCCTTGGTGGTGAAACCCCCCTCTCCCCGCCTTTGCAGCCTGCTGCCTTGCCTCGGTGAAGGGTACCAGGCAGGGTAGATGTGTTTACTGTTGATGGGTTGATGCACCAGTTGAGGTTGGTGGGATAAACTCCCATGATTTACCAGGGGTTTTTGGGACCATACCATTTGGGATTTCTGAACCATCAACAGTATCATAGTTTTTATCCTTTTCTGGTTGAACCAACCCCGTTTGAAAAATATGCTCGGACTCGAATTGGATCATTTGCCCAAGGTAGGGGTGAAAAAAAATCTTATCGAAACCACCACCTAGTTTTATATACATCCCGTTACATCCCTTTTACTCTGATGTATTATGATTATAAACCTTACATATATTATGATGAATGTATCTCAGTGCATCAGTTTCTAAAGTGTTTAAATAATCATCGCACACATCACAACCATCACATACCCGTGGCCCCAATGAATCTTTAACAGAAATTAGTCGTGGAGAGGCTCTTTTTTCTGCTCAAAGCCAGTTGACACAATTCAGTGGAATCATTGGAAACAACTTCAAGAGAATGTCAAGTTTAAAGGCCATCAAGTTGAAGAATGATTGGAATGCAACATTGCAAACGAAAAAAACACATGGAACAAGATATATAAAGATATATACATTGTATATCATTGTATGGCGGAAAAAATTGGAGAGAGAAATTTCTGCTATAGACTGGTCACAACGGCTGGGATTGAAAGGTCGTTGGTGGCATGCGAACTGATCTGGCTGGAGATGAAATACTGATGCAAACATTTGGATATAGTGACAGAGTACTATACAATCCTATACAGGAGCACAAGGTAAGGACACATTCATTATATGTACGTGAACCTGCCTGATGCTTTCCATTGACTTTTTGATGCCTAGTTTTGTCACTCCTACTTTTTGCATCTTTTTGCCAACAAGAAAAAAACCTGAAAACCGAACCAGCCAACAAAAAAAGAAAGTGGAAGTTATTATTCTCTTCCAATTCTTCCCTCGCCCAACACTTCGGTGCCCAAGTTTCGCTTTTGGGATTTCAACTTCGCTTTGCCTCAAAGGTGTCGCAGCATTGGATGCCTCCTTTTTTTGCAGCATATCTTCCTGTGAATAGCTGGTGAACAAGCTCGCAGCCACAGAATGCTCACCTCAAGAGTTTCCGACAAAAATGTGTGTGTGTGGTGCATTTTTGTGCCGTTGGGAGCTATTTCAACGACACTTGTCATTTTTGACATCCCCCTTTTTGGTGCGATTTTTGCTCTTAAAGGCCGTTTCCGTTGTCAACCGTGACCATTCTTATGATGGGAAAGCATGAGCTTCGAAAAGCTTAGACTCATCATTTCACTGCGCCTGGTGAGCGTAATTTGCTCAGGACGGCATTGCTTCCACCACTGCCTGACTGAAACCGGCTGGGGTTCTCAACCATCAACCCGTGATGTGGTAGAAAACAAAAAAAAGTCTCCCGCTTCAGTGGGGTGGTTTTTCATGGTCTCCCCGGATCCAGGGGCCCCGGCCTGCGCTGCCCGTTCCCAGGTTGCTGTTCAAATGAGAAAGTGTTGGTTTCTGCGAATGTTGTATATCTGGGATATCTGGCAGAGCAGGTACCGTTGACAATTCGCCGTCACGCATTTGCCTCAAAATCTCCGATGTTTGAAGAAAGACCCGTCGTTTTTTAGGGTGGAAGCGGCGGTATCTTCTACCAGAGGGAGGGTCGACCCAACAGAAAGAAAATGGTATCAACTTAGGGGTGGGAAAAATGCGTAAATGCTACATCTTCACGCCACTCCCCTTAACAGTAAGCCTTTTCTTTTCTGTCATCAACCACCGGGTTCTTTCATCAAGCCAGTTAAGGAGGCATTGAATTTTCCGGCGTCGTAGGTTTGGTTACAGAAATTTCTTCCCTGACAGCGCCCAGCCGCCTTATCATGTCCGCCTGTGCTGTCAAGGCTTCCATCACAGCTCGATGATGCTTCTCCAAGAGTTTCATCATGTGTCCAACATCTGCGCTACCATTCTCCTGCCCATTTGAGATTCCGAAGTTCACTTTGGAAAAAAACTGGGAGAGATGGACTATTATATATACATTATATATATATATACACCTGAGTGATTGATCCTCACTTCTTCCCTTCTTTGTTGGGCGATTTGCTCATTCCCTGTGTTGCGGCTTCGAAGGGACGGTTTTTGTCTCCACAGGCCAATAAGAAGCATCCGCCGCCATGCTCCACTTGGCACTTGCCGGGTGAGGAAACGCTTGGTGAGACTGAGACTCTTCAGCTGCAATCTGCAGCAAATCTTTCTCAACAAAAAAGGATCTTATATATCGACGGAAAAAACGTCACCAAAACTGGTGTTTCAAAAACGCTCCAGGTTTTTAGGAGCCAAGGCCACAGCTCCTTAAATGGAGGCTACAGTTACCACCCCTTCTTCAATGCTTGGTGGCAACAACTCTTAAAGGGAAGCTACAACCAGTGCCCCTTCTTCGATGCGACCTTCATGCTGCAATTCTCGACACAAGGGACACCGGAAGCTCCGGACATCAAGGTCATGCGAACGATGCGAACACCAAGATTTTAAGCAATCCGAGTGAAAGATATGTTGGCAATGGAGTTCTTTGGCAACATCTCCCACCTTCAGAGTCTCCAAACAAATGGCACAAGTGGCAAAACCCATGTCAACATGAATATGAAACTCGCGAAGGCGTCCCAGAATTTCCACCCTCGGACAAGTGGTGGCAGGAACCCTTTCACATTCCCTCTCTGCAGGCAAGCGTGTGAATCTCGAACACCTAAAGGTAAAGATCACCGCAAGCCAGCAAAGTCCAGTGAAGAACACTCCGAAGAAGATCCCCACACAATCGAATGAACACATTGAGCTCTAGCAATTAGCTACTCTAGCTAATTGCTGGGAAAATGTTGTGCCGTTCTTGAGCCATAAAAACTACTATATAGTGAGCTTCTACCAGGTGACAAGGATACAAACATCGACTATACAACATGGTCATCATATACTTGTAACTTATAACATAGACCACCCTCTTGGACCACCCTCTTTGGACTAGGCATGATTACCTAACCTATAATGTGAAATCATTTCAGAAGAGCAATCCTCAACCAAGAAGCATCAAATCAGTTTTCAGATCGTTTCTGACAATCCCCTCATCTGTCCTCATCCATGAGGTCCCCGACCCGAAAAACGAAACAAAAAAATAATAATAAATACTTTGTCACTATACTTCCACATGACATCAAATGACATCCTTCAAACATCCCTCAAAAACATATCCATCCAACATTTAAAAAAAACAAAAAAAACAACCATCCATTCAACATCCCAAAAAACGGCTCACCTGGAAATCCTCCGCAACCAAAGGATCCATGATGTCCAGCGGTCGGCTGTCTTCTGCTTCCATAACACTCGGACCCAAAGAGTTGCCCGCCATGGCGACCACGGTAGCACTCCCGGGATGTTCCAAGGGTTCCCACACCCGGTTTTTTGTTGGATGATAATCTTCATGTCAACTGTTTCAAATGAGACCCTCCAATGAAAAAAAACACAAGTGTCAGGTTGTGATGGCTTTTTGAACTAGACATAGGAAGAAATGTACTATTTTTCAAGTGACAAAAGAAAACAATATCGAAATCATAGTCAAATATGAACTTGTAAACTGTACCGTTTTGACTTTTCAAGAAATCACTTTGTGTTTGGAACCTCGATGCGCGGTTCAAGCAAAGATCCATGAGCAGTGCCTTCACTGTGGGTGGTCATTCCAGACTCAAACGGGCGAAGGATCTCTACAATCATCGGGCCAATGTTTTTGCCGAGACATTTAAAGTTCAAATCCATGAAGACCTGTGACCTGTGGACTATCTAGAAAAACAACACCCTACATGTTTTTGTTTATAGACACGATCTCCAAAATCAACATGTGTTTGCTAAATACAAAAAGACAAGCCGTCAACATGACTGCATTCGGGACCAACCTGTCTCACCTCGGCCTAACCCTGTGCAACTGTGCCTCCTCCAAGTTGTTGGAAATTGCACCTAGCCAACAACCCCGGGTTGACTCAGCCAGGTTCGGGTTGACTTCCACACCACCAATTTCTTGTATATTCCTTTTGTCAAACATGGCACTTTCGAACACTTTCGGTAAGCTTATTTGAAGGCCGGCCAAAAGGAAGACTTGCTGTTGAGACGATATGTTTTGACAAAGCAAGGCCAATATGTCGGTCAAAGAAGTGTGAGATTAGTTTCAGAGTTTTGAAATTGTACGCGTGCCAAACCTCCTTATCAATACCTCTATCTCTATCTGCCTTATCTATCTGCCCTACCTATGCATCTACCCTAGCTATCTATCTAATCCCCTAGCTATCTATCTAATCTATATCTCTCTCTGTATCTCTCACTGTATCTCTCTTCAATTCTATATATCTATATTTACATCTATATATATATATATCTCTATCTCTATCTATCTATCTATCTAGATATCTATCTATGTATCTGTGTGTCTATCCATCTATGTATCTGTGTGTGTGTGTGTCTGTCTGTCTGTCCATCTATCCATCTATAT
>DF243786.1:18229-34049 GCA_000507305.1 Breviolum minutum Mf 1.05b.01 | reverse complement strand
AACAAACACAGGCTGGAAGAACACTGGTGGCCCGCGTTGCCAGCACAACTTCAACAGTGGCATCCTTGTCAATGGCAAGACTAGGATGGCTCCCAGGCCAAGCAAAACTACCACTGCAGGATGGCTGGCAACGAACTCGAAAACTATGCCACTCTTCATGAAAAGTCAAATCAACAATCTGAAAAGCAAAGCTTCCCCAACACAAACCTGATTCGCTCTGCAGAACAGGTTTTGAATAACAGTGGGATGTTTGCTCCTGTGACGCAAAATCCGTTGATTTCAACAGTCCAGAGATTTTTTGAAAGGAAGTGGAAGTAGTGATGTCTCTCAGGTGAGCGTAGGCCCTACAAGAGCTTCTCCGCTCCACCCATCGTTGGATTGTTAGAATGCTCACTCTTGGCTACCGAGACTACCGATCTCACATTCAAAGCAGCCATGCATATTTCTGTAGATGCATCTTGGATTTTTGGCGCCACATCGTAGTGCTTCGGCGTTGGTGCAAATCTGTCGATCCATCTGACACAGACAGCAAATTTAGGGGATTCACCAGTTGCCTTTGGCCATTGAATGTCATAAGTCTATATAAGTCTCAAGTAGTGTTCGTGAGGCCAGCATCTACCCACCCGTGCTGTTCATCCATTGGCACGTCTCACCTTACAAACCAAACCCGTTCCAAGGAAGGCGGGTCAACAGTGGCGCGATTGCAAGTGGCAAGACTAAGGTGGCTCTCAAGACAAGCAAATTTACCACTGCTTGGTGGCCGTCGTCGACTTTGACAAATGTGCCACTGGCCATGAAGTGTCAAGTCAACAATCAGGAAAGGCAGACCTTCCCAAACGCAACACAAAACTGGATTGCATTCCGAAAACTGATGGTTACCTACAACTACCACTGCATGTGACAAGCACTTGTGATGTTGTCTCATGGATGGCTCCCAAGCAAAACTACCACTACAAGATGGCTGGCGTCGAACTTGACAGATGTGCCAGTGGCCATGAAATCTCAAATCAACAATAAGTTAAAGCCAGATATTCCCCGACACAAACTTGGATCACCCTGGGAAAACGGAAAACTGGTCGCTACCTGCAACTTCGCAGCTTGACTTTCTTGCACTGCACGATCTCTATCTAGAACTATTTGAGACCCTGCTAGCAAGTAGCAGTCCCAAAGTTGTGGTTCTTGCACAGCCGCATTTGCTGTGTGCAACATACTCAGGGTAGAAACGCTCTCTGGTAGAAAGACTTACGGGGTGCTGCTAGCCCCTGCTTCTATTCCATACTGTGTAGACAACAAGGCAAGATTGTGTAGACAACAAGCCTCCTCTCAACCCCTGGCCTTGTGCAGCAAACTCCTTTAGTTTGTTCAATTCTTCTCACGTGTAAGCACAGCCAGAATCCCCGTTTAAATTACCCAGGAGGACCTGTGTCACCAATTTGTAGTACCAACTAGGGTGCTCACAACCTGCGCCCTTACAGAAAGGCCAGCACCCCCCCCGCCCCAAAGCCTTACACAAAGGTATCACAGGTCTCGGGTATCAATAAAAAAAGGCCTCTTACAAAAAGGCCGTGACCATATGTTGTGGTCAAAAATTACGACCCATTATTTGCAATCATGTAATGTGTGGGTTGATTTGGCCATTGCATTTTGTGGGCACAACTGCCTGAACAAATCTTAAAACGCCACATTTTTTTGAACGTTTAGCTTTGTTCAACAAGTCTTTTTTGGATGTAAGGGTGCACATTCTTTGGTGAAAACCTGTTTGTGCCTTTGAATTTTGTATAAATTGACCTGAATTTCCTTACAAGATCCACCCTCATAAATTCCATGTTAATACAATTCTGAGATTCCAGCTTCTCAGAGAAAGTATCTTTTCAAGTTGCATGCATTCAGTTCCATTCAAGAATATGTATGCTGGCCTTACAAAAAGACCTTGGTCATTAACAGAATTCGGTCGACTGGCTAAAAAAGAATATTGCTGCTACAAAGAGACTGTACACAGCCCCTTTTTTCCATTACATATCTGCACCGGAAACCATTCTGTAGAGCACACAAGTCACCCCTTTCTGTAGTGGAAATTCGAAGGAGGATCAGCCAGACTCATTGGCATCCCAAGAGAATCTTTTTTCCGAATCTCAATATCTCGATATAGCATAGTCAGATTGCTGGACGAAGCGTGAGATTCGCTCTGCACAACACATCCAGCATAATAGTTAGATGTAGGCTCCAATGACACAAAATTTGTTGATTTCAACAGTCTAGAGACTGTCGGAAGGAATCGGAAGTAGTGATGTCGGTCGGGTGAGTATAGGCCCTGCAAGAGCTTGCCTGCTCCACCCGTCGTTGGATTGTCAGAATCTCTATCTGGGAAGATGCTTTCTGTGGAGTTTTCAGGGGCTGAACAGCTTTCAGGCATCATTCAGCTCTAGTGGAAGTTCTATGCTGCTACTGGCCATCGGATGCAAATTTACCACTGCTTGGTTGTATACTCCAGCCGCCACGCCGGCCACACACCAGCCACATGTCTTGCAGAGACATATCTATGGCTGAGCCAAACAAGTGGAAGTGTTTTGCTGATACTGGCAATCCGGATTTGACTTCAATGACTTCCGGGGTGCTGGTGGTCCCTGCCATTATTCCTTGAATGTTTTCAATATGTAGACAATAAGGCAAGATTAGGAGGAGCATGCAATATCTGCCCAACATCGAAACCTCTGCAGAGAGCCTCCTCTCAACCCCTGGCCAAGTACAGCCAGATTCATTGGCATAATTACCAAGCAATCTTTCTTCCAAATCTCAATATCTCGATAAAGCATACGCAGGCTGGACAAAGCCTGAGATTCGCCTTGCACAAAAGATTCAGGATAGCAGTCGGATGTAGGTTTGCATGAGGAAGAGCCCGTTGATTTCAACAGTCCAGAGATTCTTGGAAAGGAAGTGGAAGTAGTGATGTCTGTCAAGAGCTGCTCCCCTCCACCCATCGTTGGCTTATGAATGCTGAGTTTTCCTTGCTGACATTCAAGATCTGAATTCAAATGCCATTACCACGCGAAGTGGAAGTAGTGATGTCTGGCAGGTGAGCGTAGGCCCTACAAGAGCTTTTCGGCTCGACCCATCGTTCATCGTTGGATTCTGAATACTCAGTTTTCCCAGCTGACATTCAAGATCATGCCATTACCACGCAATATTTCAATAGCAATCTATCCAGGGAAATGTGTTCCAACCGTTGGCTGTGCCAAGACTCAAGAATCCAGTTGCTTGAAGTCCTCAATACGCCAACTACTGATGTGGACTTCTGGACTGCTTTTCTCAGCGGAAAAGACGGCTGACTACAGCCTCTCAAGCTGTATGCAACATACTCAGGGGTGAAACAGCTTTCAGGCAAGACGAAGACAATGTGGCATCGTTCAGCTCTAGTGGAAGTGTCATGCGGCTACCAGTCTCAACCCCTGGCCTTGTGCAGCAATTCCTTTGGTTTATTCGATTTTTCTCAAGCTGCAAGTACAGCCAGATTCATTGACATCATTACCAAGCAATCTTTTCCGAATCTCAATATCTCGATAAAGGATAGGCAGATTGGCGGACAAAGCCTGAGATTCGCTCTACACAACAGGTTTTGAATAACAGTGGGATGTTTGCTCCTGTGTCGCAACATTCGTTGATTTCAACAGTCCAGAGGTTGATTGAAAAGAAGTGGAAGTAGTGATGTCTGTCAGGTGAGCGTAGGTCCTACAAGAGCTTCTCCGCTCCACCCATCGTTGGATTGTCGGAATGATCGCTCTCGGCTGCCGATCTCACGGAATCTCAAGTTTAAATGCCACTCAATATTTCAGTGGCTAAGCATCTATGGAAATGTGGGGTGTCTGAAGCTCGTTCTTCTTTGGCATGATGGCTGCAGCCAAGGTGGGTTGTAGAAGCTCCTGCAGCTGACAAGGGGGAAACTATCTGAGCAGAATTGCCAGAATGAAGCATATAATTTGACTTTTGTGCTGTTCCCGGGTCCCCAGCAACAATTCATTTAGAAAGCAACTGCCAAGAATGGTCTCCCGGTCGGGGAAGTGTGAGAATTTCTTACTTTTTTTTCCGTAGTATCAGTAAAGTACTGCACGTCGATTTGCTTCTAGTCGGTGTCCAGTTTTCCAGGTCCATTTATTTTTGTTAACAAGGGGATGGGGCTGCCCTGTCAAATTAGTGGGCTTTACAGAATTCCATGTTCATGGATATTTAATTTCATGAAATTCCATCGCTTTCCTCTCCAATAGATCAATGATTGAATCCCCCAAAGGACCTGATGTACATCAACATGGACACTTGATAGACTTGGATCTTCGGAAAGTTTGTGCTTTCTCACAAAAAGGGAACTGGATGGAAGGTAGTATATATAGTTAAATTGTATACCTCCCATTCTCTTGGACAATGAATTAGACAACAATTTGTGGACGAAAACTACACAGCGCTTGTTTTCCATCTCAAGAGGCTCGGCCCGCACAATGTCAGACTTTGCAGTACACACGTCCTCATCCACATCCTCAGCTTCCTCAATTTCACTCCTGCGTGTCCACAGCAATCGTGCTGAAGTCTTGATGCTGAAAACCTTTGAATAGAGACACTGGCTGAAAACACCTAGCTTGGGCCAACTTCCATAGTCTGATTTCGCTATCTGAAACTGTCCACGTTTTTTCTACTGAAAGTAACTTGAACACGACACTGTTTCTAAATTTCCTCCAGAGTGAAACATGCCGAATTTCTGCAAAAGGGAGCAGAAAATTCACTTCAATGATTCTCTCTTCGAGCATGTCCTGGATTTCCTCAACCAACATATTACTCAACCAATCATTCAACACAATCAAAACCATCACACCTGTCGTCAGCTTTCCTCCCCTGCTTACACGCAAAATGCTGACAAAAAAAATCCGGGGCCACAACATTGGAAATTAGGCTTAGGTCATATCACCGTACCACCGGGACCACCATTCCAAAAGGATTGTCTGTGTAGAACGCCCCTGTCCACAACGGATCATTCAAGTTGATCAACTCTGGGAAATTTCAAGAAAAAAGTACCAAATCTTCAAAACACCAACGGTTTAGAGCATGGCTGGTTTAAGAACGGTAAGATTTTTTGATTTTTTTAAAACAACACACGTTTCTAGCACCTAAGCTGATATCTAACCTCCCATGTTTGGGTCCCTTGCAACAATGATCCAAGTGGGTTTGTTTGGTTGACCGACCTCCAGTTTTGGAGCGATGAAAGATGTTGACGGATCAAACAAATTATCGATGGTAACCGGTACAAATGTAAATCCCCCAACTATTTTCTACCTTTTCGGTTCGGTGCTTCACAACATGCTTTTCGGGTGCCTCAAAGATCGCAGGACGTTCCGGGCAAAAAGGTTCAGTGACAAACATGAATATTCTAATGTTCTCCCAAAAAATTTGAGGCCGCTGTCCCTTTTTTGTGGTGAAACCTTTCAACGTCCTGCTCTTGCTCGGGGTCACACGCAGCGAACTCTCAGCAAGGAAGCTCCTTGACCTTAAGAAACCCATTTTCATGTGCGGACTAGGCTAAGAAAACCAGGTTTCCAGCACGGTGAGTTTGCCCCAAGCCCGTCATCAATTTGCCATCAGAAATCCGCCGGCTTTGTCTAGTGAAGTCCGGCTTGGTGATGGGTGGCTTGTTTGTAGTGCGCTTTTGCCTGTATAGCTAAAACCACCAAGGCCCCAAAAGGTCTCGAGCTCGATTTTGCCCGGGTTCCTTTGGTGCTGCTGTGCTTGTTGGCTCAGACTGTTGGCTCGTGGTTTGCTGTTGTTGCTCTTGTTGCTGTTGTTGCTGCTGTTCCTGCTGCTGCTTTTGGTGGTGCTTCTGGCCATGCTGCTGGCAATGAAGTTTCTTCTTCTGGGGCTATAGAATGGTGCGGCTGTCAGTGCATATCTGCTACTGGTGCTGTTGCTGGTGTTGGGGCTGATGTGGTGCTGGTGGCAGGAGAGCTGCGCCTCAAGCCCAGGAAAAGCCGGCGGCATTGCCGGAGGCTGATAAATATGAAAGGTTTCGGAAGTTCACCATTGAACGAAAGAAACCATTATTAATTATTAATCATGACTACACTAGCTACGTTCCACCCAGCCATACAACTGAGCATCTGAGCAAACCACCATTGAATTGGAAGCAGCACAAAAAAAATTATACCAGCATAGACCCCAAATAGCATGGACAGCTAACAGCCATTGTGTATCAAACCGATTCAAAATATACAAGTTTCAATCTTTCTAACTATAGGTATTGAAAGGCAAGATACAAACATAAATATAAATACTGTATTGAAAACAAAAAACAATATGAATGAGGAATTTCATGGGTGTCGAGGCAGAGCGTGAATGAAAGTGTAATTGAAACGAAAGACTGTGGTTTCCCAAAACGAATCAAAATCTGCGAGCCCTCACCCATACACACAGTCAGACGACACCTCGGACGACACCCTGCCCAGCCCCCTCCCAAAACAATCAAATTCTGCGAACCCTCATGCATACACACAGTCAGACAACCCCTCGGACAACACCCTGCCCGGCAGCCCCTTTTCAAAACGAGTCAAAATCTGCGAGCCCTTACCCATACACACATCAGACAACACCTCGGACGACGCCCTTACCCAACCGAAAAAATCTGCGAACCCTCACCCCTATACTTGAAGTAAGAACCCCTATAGCTAAAGCTATTTGAGGAAATAGAAGATATTTATACATATATAAAAAAAATATATATAATATATACGTATATACAAGTAGTTCCCGGGCGAGCCGGGGGCGGAAGTTTCAGAAGAAAAAAAACTATATAGCAAAGAAAGAATTTGCCTATAGAATGTGCGCAAGGCGACCGACCAGCGCCATGCCCAAACCATTTCTTTGACGTGAACGAGCCTTCTGCTGGTCCATGGTGGTGATGTGACCTGTTTTGATGTCATGAAGTTGCTTGCGGGGTGAGATGAAGTAATGTGGTTGGTTGTGAGGTGACGTGGGGTGAGCTACTGTGGTTAGTTGCGACGTGTCATGTCATGTCATGTCATGTCATTTGATGTGGTGGTCACGTCATTTGATGCGATGTGATTGCTTGTGTTGTGTCATGTCACGTGATGCAATGGGATGTCATGTTGATGAGATGTTGTCTGTTGTGCCCTGCAATGGGATGGAATGTTATGAGCTTAAGATGCCACTGGTTGCGAGGCCACGTTGCGCGGTTCGAAGTGGTTCTGTGACCATGTGGTGATCCAACGAACTATTCTGTACTACAAAGTAGTACTCTGTCTGTACTACTCCAGTACTATTCTGTACTACAAAGTACTACTCCAGTACTACTCCGTACTACAACGTACTACTCCAGTACTACTCTGTACTACAACGTACTACTCCAGTACTACTCGGTACTACAACGTACTACTCCAGTACTACTGCACTACAACGTACTACTCCAGTACTGCTCTGTACTACAAAGTACTACTCCAGTACAACTCTGGGCCAAAAAATTACTACTCCAGTACTTCTCCGGTACTACTCCGGTACTACTTTGAAACGTCATTTACAATGCGCGGAGCAAGCAATGTCACCCTTCAAACTCACCAAGTACAGCGCCTGCCACCAAATTCTGAGTTCAAGATTTGATCGCGAAATCCCTGAATTGCTTCCGCCAATTTCAAGACAATTCGAGGCCATCTCGCACCCGCCGCTTCGGAGACCTGACTCCTCCCATCTTCTCGCCGCATTTTGTATGAAAAAATACAATATTTTGCGGTCCGGCTATCTCCCAAAATGTCACGAAATTCTGCGCTTGCCACGAAAAGTCCCCCTGCAACTTCACCAAATATTGCGCCCGCCACGCAAAATGCATCGCATGAGTGATCCGCGTCACATATGAAACGTCATTTCCAATGCGCGGAGCAACAAGACTCACCATTCAAACTCCACAAGCACTGCGCCTGTCACAAAATTCTGAGTTCAAGATTTGGGTGAGAAATCCTTCAATTGCTTCCGCCAATATAAAGACGATTCGAGGTCATTCCGACATCTATTCTCTCTTGGCATCTATTCTCTCTAAGCATCTATTCTCTCTTGGCATCTATTCTCTAAGCATCTTTTCTCTAAGCATCTATTCTCTCTTGGCATCTATTCTCTTGGCATCTATTCTCTAAGCATCTATTCTCTCTTGGCATCTCTTCTCTCTTGGCATCTATTCTCTAAGCATTTTTAACACTTCGTAACTCGGAAGTTTCTCATCTAAACTTTCTTTGATAACTTAGAATACATATTTTTCTATAGAAGGAGGGTTGACCGTGATCAACAGTATGGATGCTTGACTGAAACACACCAACCCCAAGTGTTGCTAGGTGTTGATAAGGCCTTCTTGTTTGCCCTCTTTTCTGGCGGCCCCCACTGAGGATCCATCCCCGCTCTGGTCGAGATTTTGCGGCTCCGGCGCAGGCCGTTTGCAGCGCCGAAATTTTCTCAAAGCTGCGCTGCATCAAAATCAACCTTTACCCTCCACCAGCAATGACCAATTTCACTTATTCTTTTGGGTTTCACTTCCTTCTTTCTGTCTCTAAGTGCCCAAAAGTCAGCAATGCACATTTGAAATTGATTTGAAACTCACTTCTCTGCTTGTTGATGCTTGTTGATGTTGTGGAGAAGACACAAAAAAGTTCACAGGAGAACCGCAAGTGATGAAGAGCCCGGAGGCTTGCAATACGACATGCAATATACTAATTTACTATACAACCACAAAGATAGAGATGTGATACATGAGAATTTTGATCAACCAGTGATCTCTGATCGGTGGATGGTGCTTCGCGTTCAATCAAGTGTGTGTGTGTGTGTGTGTGTGCTGTGACTGCAACTCATCTTGTCATGTGAGAACTGTGCGAGAAAGTCGGTTGAAAGCAAAAAGAGCCACGGAGATGACAAAGCTATGGAACACGGTCTTGAAAACAGGCTTGCCATCTTGCCAATATCATGCAACATTCTGAAGGACAGAATTAGCAAGAACATGAAAAGAACCCAAAGACGGATGAAATCTATGGTGCAATTTCTATTTTTGCGAGTCCCGTCCTCACCAATATCAAAGGCTTGTCGTGCGCAACGGTCATAGTCTCACACCAATGTGAAAAATCAAATCCTCTCCAATAGCACGCAGTATGCCCTGCAGTTACATGAACCACATGTGCCTTGGACAGTTCTATGATATTTTGCCTATCTTGCAAACTTCCCGTGGTTGGACAATTCAATGTCTGAGCAGCAAAATGTCCGCAACATTCACCAACATGGATTTCCCTCCCGGCGTCATCATTATTTTCCTTCTCAACCAGTTGCTTTCAGGCAGGAAGGCTATCAGTGGAAAGACCTCAAACAGCTCGGAAGTATGTGCATGTGATTCAATGAGTCCACGCAGAAGCTCAAGTCACATGTCTGAAAACTCTCAGAAATCACGTCTAAAAGGATTGTGTTCGTAGTATTTTGAGGTCGCTCTACAACGGTATCATGCTTGTAGATCTTGATTTTCGATTTATGCCACACTCTGAGTCTCTGGCGTCCTTGTCTGCATCACTGGCGCCTCATCTTCCATGACCTCAGAAGAATCGGATCTAAACGAAGCTGCCCACCAGTTGTGTCGGGCAATAGGACTTGATACGAGTTAGGCTTGCTCTAGTACTTTCCACCTGTTTTGCAAAAGTTTCATCCCCCCCAAGAAAATCCAGTGTACTTGTACAGAATTGATTCACTTCCAAGTTGTAAAGAAAAGTATATACTTCAAAATACTATAGTAATTGATTGGTATACCATGTGCCATTGCAAGCATTTCCGAGATTGTGCCGTCGGGCAGTATCTCTTCAGTATTCCACGGTGTCCTTTTGCCAAAAACGTCTTCAGACCCAATGCTTCTATGGATTGCAAAAGGATGACAGGTTATAAAACGACATAAAGAGAGTAAGAGAATACAACAAATGTGAGTCCCTGAAATCTTACTGCTTACTCAGTCGCACAGTCTTCCTCTTGTGTTTGAATATTTACCATTTACCACTGTATTCTCATGACTAGTGGTATTTCTGCAAAAACAAAATCATCACATTGTCACATGGATCACATCCTGGATACATCCTGAATATCTGTTTTGAAGCTTCTTTTGGAGTCAACTTTGGTCACCTGTGACCAAAGAAATACGAAAGTGTTTAAGCGGCCGGGTTGATAGCATGAGCATGAGCATGATGGATAATTTACACCGAATACTACCAAATATAGCGAAATAAAATCTGAAGGTCTCATTGAACGCCTGATTTTTTTCCGATAAACACCCAGTACCAGTACCACCCTCAAAGACTCTCAAGCCAAAAACACAGTGTCAAAGACCCAACACATGGTAATTCACATCAAAAGATCGTTCATTGAAATTCCCATCTAACACGTTCTGTAGAATGTAAGTGTGCTGTATAGTCTAAGGTGATTCAGGAAAGGCTTTTCTTCTGAACGTTGATGTTGTACCACCGCATTGGCACGCTGCGAAAACCCTGAGAAGTCATACATCTGGTCAAATTGTGATATGTTTTCTGACCTGTCACCCATGAAATACATGAAATAATGGGCTTTATTCCAACCTTTCAAATCGGTCTTGACCGGAGCGCTACTTCCTCTTGACATCGCGAGAACTCAGCTTGATAAGTATATGTACAATCAGAAGTAGAATCAACCCTTTGTAACCATGGCCATGGACCATGTCTTGGGGCAAAATTCTGCAAGACATGCACTTGCAGCTATTCCTTAATACCATAAATGCAGTGTTATTTTCAGTCAACTTGACTAGCTGGGATAATTGTGAAGACTGGCAGAACTCATGTCCTCTAGCCTCCGTGCCAAAAATATCAGCCTGGCGGCATTGCTACCAAGGCACAAGTCTTGATCCCATCAAAACCTATGGAGCGCGACATGGAGCAACAAACAGTGCCATCAGAGGAGCTGTTGGACAAAGAAATTCGAAGATCTCCAGGACTCCATGATTTCACCACTTTTCCGCTTGGAAAATGCGTGAAGAATCCCAAATAGGTAGTTAGAGTTCTTTCGTAGCTGGTCCTTTTGAGATTTACTATGAACTTGGAATGCACAAGATCACGTGGCCTTCCGATACTCCTCTTGAACAAACTGCTGAGATCGCTTATCTGGGATTCCCATGTCTTGGAAGGTGAATTTGTAGCCTCATTGACGATTTGGCCTCGTATAAATGACGGCTTTGGAAACACCGTTTTAAACAAAACAAGCACTCTGCAGCTAAAGGGCAGGGTTTGGGTTCGAAAAATTCCCCTGAGGTAGTGCAACCTCAAGAAATGGACATCTGTCAGTTTTCTTTTGGCTACGCTTCAGGATGATTCGGCTCTGGACAGGTTTCACATGATGGCACTGATATCACGCGAGCGCGCTTCTTGCACTTTGGCTCATGGTTTAAAGTTTAAAGTAAGCTGATTTGATCATAGAAGATTTTCCGAGTCTCGGGACATACACGACATGACTTCGATGGTATTTCGGTGAGTGTAGGAGTAGGTGGTGACAATCCGTGGACTCATGTCACACACAGCACAACGAGTTGCCTTTGGCCATAGAATGTTCCAAGCATTTTCAAGCAATGTTCGTGAGGCCAGCATGTCCCCACCCATTCAACAGCATATGAGAAGCGCAGTTCAATGCATTGGCACCACCCTTTGTTGTGCCAAGCTGCCAAACAAAACCTGTTCCACGGAAGGCGGCCGAATGAGTCCGACAAATATGGTCACTGTGGCACGCAACAAATGCTGTTTGGGTCAGATACTCTTGACGTCCCTAGGCTTAACAAGTGGGAATGCCGCAACTCGTTGGCGAGGTCGTTCGGTAAATTTCTACAACCACTCCAAACACGATAGATCTCAGCGCTCAACCACATCATTCAATGCTTATTTTGCTGGGCCTGGCTGGAAATGACCTGGTTCAACAAGCTTGGAAAGTACTAGCGCGATTCATTGCACAAGAATATCAGATCTTGCCTCAGCATTTCATCAGGGGTGCCAAACTGCCAAATTCATCAAACTCAGGAAAGTTGCGTCTTTCTTGCATGTCATCTTCCGCTCAATGGCATTTTGGGGTGTCTCAGACTCAAAACATCAGCGCGTATCCCAAAGCATTGGGGAACGTTGGCACTTTGGGAATTTTTAATATCATCTATCCACACCCTGATGCCGTTTCGGCAGGGTGCAAAAAGCTGGTGAACTGGGAGAAATCCATTTTGGGGCTGGGCACAACGCCTGTGAAATGGTGCGAAAACGTGAGTAAGATGAGAAATCTCACGTAGAGCAGCTACTAAATCAACTTGTGCTTCAGATCAAAGAGATTCAAACACACTATTTCATCTTGGTGCAAAAATGTGGGCCAGAATCTCAGTCAACCTAAGCAATATTAAAGCGAATGGCGCACAAATCATATATCCACAAATCGAGTTCAGTTTTGCACAGTTCTGTCACATCCAAGATCTTACATTTCAGAACTTGCAACTGCTGTTCTTACATAAGTCTTGTTTGTGCTGTCAAATCACTCAAGAGGTCTCAGATGTTTGGATTTGGTGTGTTTCACAGCAAAAATCGTTGCGCTCAAATTTGTCGAAATGATGCTTCGAAAACTGTAGCTGTCCAGCTTATGGGGAGTAGCTGAGTAGTAGAGAGGAACTTGTCCCATAGTCTATAGTGAATAGTGCATATTCATGTCAACCCCCTTGATGGTGGATAATTGATCATCTTTGTCAAAGTGCCATTAGCCACACTCTGCCACAAACCAAATGGGGGAATATGGAGGGATCAGAAAAGAAAGCGAATAAGAAGACGACAATCACATGATGACCAACACCTCTTGGAAGGACCCTTCCACGTCGAAAGTGGCCCAGGGTATGTCATCAAGCTTACACAAGTTGTGGAGAGAACTCAAGCACTTTGCAAGGAAAGAGCTTTTTGGGATGTCCCTGAGAGCTCATCGTGTTCTTGATGCTTACACTTTACACTTTGAAGCTGTTGGTCGAAGCGGCTTGCTGATTCTGGAGAGAAAATTCCCGGAGACTGGAGGACAACATTTCATGACACTCTGTAAGATTTAAAGATTTCAAACTTGCATGGCACAAGGTTTAAGCAACGGATGTGTCGGGGTTGCGTTTGTGTTTGTGTTTCTTCTACATGCGTTGACACTTCGCAACACCAGTACAAGCAAAATGATCCATCATTTGCGCCACAATGACAAGAGCCTGTTTAGCGAGAAGCTGGTGCAAGGAGACCGCTGGACTTCAGCCCTCCCAAAAGAGGAGATGAATGGAGAGGAAGTCTTTCAAATGCACAGGCTCAAGCCTACACTCGTTCGCACTGCGAAGGAGCGGATTTCAGAAGCCGTCGTCGGCATCGTTGTCTTCGCTTCTGTATCCTCCAGATCAATGGATAGAGATCCCAGCTGGACTCCATGCCGTGGCAGTTCTCATGGGACATGTCAGATATGGCCAATGCACCTCGCCAAGTTGCACGCGCCAAGGAAAACATGGAAAACACCACAATGGAACTACACACGGGACCTTGGCACACAGAATTGCTGAGGGAATCAACACAGGGAAGTCTAGTCCCATTGGTCCAATCAGCAAAGGACCTTAACAAACTGCAGCGGTATCTCTCAGGACATTGAATGGTGAAGGGTGCGAAACTCGAATTCCACCCAAATATTAAGCTGCGTCATCTGCTGCAAACAATGTTCTTCTCTGATCAAAGCGTTTCATGGCACTGCTTGAAATAAATACATCTGCAAGCGTTACGCAGTCACCTAGTGATCTCTACTCAGGTAGCTGTCCCAAAGTTGTTGTTCTTACTCAGCTGCCTTTTGCTGTAGAGATGTGGGCCCAAACAGGACAGATGACAAACACAGCTTGGAAGAACACTTGTGGCACGTTGCCAGCACAACTTCAACAATGGCATCCTTCCTTGCCAGTGGCAAGACTAGGATGGCTCCCAGGCCAAGCAAAACTATCACTGCAGGATGGCTGGCAACGAACTCGAAAACTATGCCACTCTTCATGAAANCAAATTAACAATCTGAAAAGCCAGATCTTCCTCAACACAAACCTGGATCGCCTTGGGAAAACTGATTGCTACCGCTACCTACAACTTGGCAGCTTCACCTTTTTTGCACTACTGTACACTACTCAAGCATTCTTACGTTTGCTGTACAGATGTGGGCCCAAACAGGACAGATGACAAACACAGCTTGGAAGAACACTTGTTGCACGTTGCCAGCACAACTTCAACAATGGCATCCTTGCCAGTGGCAAGACTAGGATGGCTCCCAGGCCAAGCAAAACTACCACTGCAGGATGGCTGGCAACGAACTCGAAAACTATGCCACTCTTCATGAAATGTCAAATCAAACAACATAAAAGCAAAGCTTTCCCAACACAAACCTGCATCGCCTTGGGAAAACCGCTCGCTGATTACAACTTTGCAGCTTCACTTTTTTGCACTGCACAGTCTGCATTTAGGACCATTTAGACTCTGCTAGCTGGTGGCTGTCCCAAAAGTTGTGATTCTTACGCAGCACTGTTGCCAGTACAACTTCAACAATGGCATCCTTCCTTGCCAGTGCAAGAATAGGATGGCTCCCAGGCCAAGCAAAACTACCACTGCATGATGGCTGGCAAGGAACTCGAAAACTATGCCAGTAGCCATGAAGTGTCAAATCAACAATCTGTTAAAGCCTACACAAACCTGGATCGCCTTGGGAAAACTGATCGCAACCTACAACTTCGCAGCTTCACATTTTTTGCACTGTATGATCTCTACTCGGGCAGCTGTGCCAAAGTTGTGATTCCTATGCAGCTGCCTTTTGCTGTAGAGATCTGGGCCAAAATGGGCCAAATAAGAAACACAGCCTGGAAGAACACTTGTGGCCCCCGTTGCCAGCACAACTTCAACAGTGGCACCCCTGCGAGTGGCAAGACTAGGATGGCTCCCAAGCCAAGCAAAACTGCATGATGGCTGGCAACAAACTCGGAAACTATGCCACTCTTCATGAAATGTCAAATCAACAATCAAAAAAGCAAAGCTTCCGCAACACAAACCTGGATCGCTTACAGGAAAGCGTGTCGCTGCCTACAACTTTGCAGCTTCGCATTTATGCACTACATGATCTCTATTTAGTTTCGACTGGCAACTAGCTGTCCCTGCTAGCTGGTGGCTGTCTCAAAGTTGTGATTTTTGCGCGCTGCCTTTCCTCTAGAGATTTGGGCTCATTTGCTGACAAGGACAGCTTGGAAGAGCACTTGTGGCACGTTTGCAGTACAACTTCAACAGTGGCATCCTTGCGAGCGGCAGGTAGGACTATGATGGCTCCCAAGACAAGCAAAACTACCATTGCATGATGGCTGACATCGAACTCGAAAACTACGCCAGTGGCCATGAAATGTCAAATCAACAATCAGTTAAAAACCTGGATCAACTTGAGAAAAACTGATCGCCACCTACAACTTCGCTTCACTTTGCACTACATGATCTCTACTCAGGACCATTTTAGACCCTGCTAGCTGCTGGCTGTCCCAAAGTTGTGATTCTTACGCAACGGCCTGTTGCTGTAGAGATGTGGGCCCAAATGGGCCAAATAACAAACACAGCTTGGAAGAACACTTATGGCATGTTGCCAGCACAACTTCAACAGTGGCACCCCTGCGAGTGGCAAGACTAGGATGGCTCCCAAGACAAGCAAAACTACCACTGCATGATGGCTGGCAACAAACTCGAAAACTATGCCA
>DF243786.1:1326-17705 GCA_000507305.1 Breviolum minutum Mf 1.05b.01 | reverse complement strand
ACAACTTCAACAGTGGCATCCTTGCCAGTGGCAAGACTAGGATAGCTCCCAAGACAAGCAAAACTACCAATGCATGATGGCTGGCAACGAACTCGAAAACTATGCCAGTGGCCATGAAATGTCAAATCAACACTCAGTTAAAGCCAGATCTTTCCCAACACAAACCTGGATGGCCTTGGGTAAAACTGCTTGCTGATTACAACTTCATCTTTTTTGCACTGTATGATCTCTACTCGGGTAGCTGCCCGAAAGTTGTGATTCTTAGGCAGCTGCCTTTTTCTGTAGAGATGTGGGCCCAAACGGGCCAAATAACAAACACAGCTTGGAAGAACACTTGTGGCACGTTGCCAGCACAACTTCAACAATGGCATCCTTCCTTGCCAGTGGCAAGACTAGGATGGCTCCCAGAACTACCACTGCATGATGGCTGGCAACGCACTCGAAAACTTTGCCACTGTTCATGAAATGTCAAATCAACAATCAGAAAAGCAAAGCTTCCCCAACACAAACCTGGATCGCCTTGGGAAAACTGCTCGCTGATTACAACTTCGCAGCTTCACTTTTTTGCACTGCACAATCTCTATTTAGGACCATTCTAGACCCTGCTAGCTGGTGGATGCCCCAAAGTTGTGATTCTTACGCAACGGCCTGTTGCTGTAGAGATGTCAGCCCAAATGGGCCAAATAACAAACACAGCCTGGAAGAACACTTGTGGCCCCCGTTGCCAGCACAACTTCAACAGTGGCATCCTTGCCAGTGGCAAGACTAGGATAGCTCCCAAGCCAAGCAAATCTAATGCTGCATGTTGGTCGGCATCTAACTCGACAAATATGCCACTGGCCAGGAAATGTCAAATCAACAATCGTGGATACCTACAGCTTCGCAGCTTCACCTTTTTTGCACTATATACATCATCTCTACTCAGGACCATTTTAAACCCTGCTAGCTGGTGGCTGGCCAGAAATTTGAAAAATGCTTGCACTGCTGCCATTGGTCTCAAATGGATTGGCCTTTTGGATTTACCTGATGGGGTGACGTCACCCCATTTTGTAGTATAATATGGGTGGCGGCTTCAAAATGGATGTGCACACACCCCAACTGTTGTGCTGTTGATGTTGTTGATGTACTCTTGGGTCGTGGGCCTGCATGTAGAAAAGGTTTGTAGATCTCTATAGAATGAAACTGGTTTTTAAGAGAAGGGACGATCTACAAAATGAGGTCTACAAAATGGGGTGCCTCAACCCCACCCTGACTAAGAGGTGGAAAACCATTTCATTTTGCGCATGGCCCCACCCATTTTTAAAGAGGAAATTGGAAGAACACTTGTGGCCGTTGCCAGTACAACTTCAACAGCGGCACCCTTGCGAGTGGCAAGACTAGGATGGCTCCCAAGACAAGCAAAACTACCACTGCATGATGGCTGGCAACGAACTCGAAAACTATGCCAGTGGCCATGAAATGTCAAATCAACACTCAGTTAAAGCCAGATCTTCCCCAACACAAACCTGGATCGCCTTGGGAAAACTGGTTGCTACCTACAACTTCGCAGCTTCACCCTTTTTGCACTACATGATCTCTACTCAGGACCACTCTAGACCCTGCTAGCTGCTGGCTGACCCAAAGTTTTGATTCTTATGCAACGGCCTGTTGCTGTAGAGATGTGGGCCCAAATGGGCCAAATAACAAACACAGCGTGGAAGAACACTTGTGGCGCGTTGCCAGGATGACCTCAACAGTGGCATCCTTGCGAGTGGCAAGACTAGGGTGGCTCCCAAGACAAGCAAAACTCCCACTGCTGGCATCGAATGCACCAAATATGCCACTGGCCATGAAATTTCAATTCAACAATGGTGGCTACCTACAACTTCGCAGCTTCACCGTTCATGCGCTACGTGATCTCTGCTCAGGACCACTTTAGACCCTGATAGCTGCAGAGAGCCTCCTCTCAACCCCTGGCCTCGTTCAGCGAACTCCTTTGGTTTATCCAATTCTTCTCCAGTCAGATTCATTGGCATAATCACCAAGCAATCTTTCTTCCAAATCTCAATATCTCGATAAAGCATAGGCAGGTTGGTGGACAAAGCCTGAGATTCGCTGTGCACAACAGGTTTTGAATAACAGTGGGATGTTTGCTCCTGTGACGCAAAATCCGTTGATTTCAACAGTCCAGAGATTCTTGGAAAGGAAGTGGAAGTAGTGATGTCTGGCAGGTGAGCGTAGGCCCTACAAGAGCTTTTTGGCTCGACCCATCGTTCATCGTTGGATTCTGAATACTCAGTTTTCCCAGCTGACATTCAAGATCTGAATTCAAATGCTAATACCACGCAATATTTCTGCTAGCTGGTGGCTGGCCAGAAATTTTGAGTCTTGCACCGCTGCCTTTGCTGTAGAGATGTGGGCCCAAACGGGCCAAATAACACACACAGCTCGAAATAACACTTGTGGCACGTTGCCAGTACAAATTCAACAGCGGCACCCTTGCCAGTGGCAAGACTAGGATGGCCCCCAACACAAACCTGGATCGCCTTGGGAAAACTGGTCGCTACCTACAACTTTGCAGCCTTACCTTTTTTGCACTGCATGATCTCTACTCGGGCAGCTGTGCAACTTCAACAGTGGCACCCTTGCGAGTGGCAAGACTAGGATAGCTCCCAAGCCAAGCAAATCTAATTCTGCGTGTTGGTCGGCATCTAACTCGACAAATATGCCACTGGCCATGAAATGTCAAATCAACAATCGTGGCTACCTACAACTTCGCAGCTTCACTTTTTTTGCACTATATACATCATCTCTACTCAGGACCATTTTAAACCCTGCTAGCTGGTGGCTGGCCAGAAATTTGAAAAATGCTTTCACTGCTGCCTTTGGTCTCAAATGGATTGGCCTTTTGGATTTAGCTGATGGGGTGACGTCACCCCATTTCGTAGGATAATATGGGTGGCGGTTTCAAAATGGATGTGCACACACCCCCACTGTTGTGCTGTTGATGTTGTTGATGTACTATTGGGTCGTCGTGGGCCTGCATGTAGAAAAGGTTTGTGGAACCAACATCCCATTTTGTAGATCTCTACAGAATGAATAAAGGGACGATCTACAAAATGGGGTCTACAAAATGGGGTGCCTCACCCCACCCTGACTAAGAGGTGGAAAACCATTTCATTTTGCGCATGGCCCCACCCATTTTTAAAGAGGAAATTGGAAGAACACTTGTGGCCGTTGCCAGTACAACTTCAACAGTGGCATCCTTGCGAGTGGCAAGACTAGGATGGCTCCCAAGACAAGCTGCAAAACTACCAATGCATGATGGCTGGCAACGAACTCGAAAACTATGCCACTGGCCATGAAATATCCTCAGACATGCCAGATCTTCATCAATACAAACCTGGATCGCCTTGGGTAAAATTGGTCCCTACCTACAACTTTGCAGCTTCACCTTTTTTGCACTGTATGATCTCTACTCGGGTTGCAAGTTTACTGGCCGTCGGATGCAAATTTACCACTGCTTGGTTGTAAACTCCAGCCGCCACGCCGGCCACACACACCAGCCACATGTCTTGCAGAGACATATCTATGGCTGAGCCAAGTGGTTTGTCAACTATTTGACTTGGGCAACTCCAAGAGCAACTTCAATCCAGGTCCAGAGGGGAAGCCGCACTTGGAATAAATTTGCACCGAGGGAAGCATCCAAACAATCGCCATCACATAAACCACTCCAACCCACACTTTGGGAATGTAACTGAATGATTGCATGCACCCACCATGCTGCCTTTGATGTGTGGACACTTGGTTTGGCAAAAGCCTTCGCTGCTCTTCGATTGAGTATGATTACCATCTGCAAACTGAAGGCTTCTTTTATTTTTGTTCACAGAATCTTGTGTGCTATCCTTGGGTGTCAAAATGCACTGATCGAAGTCGGTGGAGTCTTGCAACTGTGACCAGCGGTCATGGCCATCCTTCCGTCCTTGGAGCCACAGCAATTGTCGAATATCAGCCATAACTAGTCTTTCCCTTGGCCGACGTAATGTCTTTAATAGGATACCTGGGTCAAAATTGACCATGCAAAGACTTCATGCAGCATTTCACTAGTTTGCCGGATTCATATGTCACAACTTCAATTTGTAGTGAGGAATGCTGCACTGGCGTAGTTTTGGCCGTGACTTCAAAACCCATTTGCTTGAAGCCCTCAACTCAAGCCGCCACAGGCCAGCAACTTATTCCAACAACTCGAAAACCTCTCAAGCTGTATGCAACATACTCAGGGGTGAAACAGCTTTCAGGCAAGACGAAGACAATGTGGAATCGTTCAGCTCTAGTGGAAGTGTCATGTTGCTACCAGCGAACTCCTTTGGTTTATCCAATTCTTCTCAAGTGTAATTACATTCATAATCATCGGTATACCGGTATACCAATGATTTTTTTTCCAAATCTCAATATCTCGATAAAGCATAGGCAGATTGGCGGACAAAGCCTGAGATTCGCTGTGCACAACAGGTTTTGAATAACAGTGGGATGTTTGCTCCTGTGACGCAAAATCCGTTGATTTCAACAGTCCAGAGATTTATTGAAAGGAAGTGGAAGTAGTGATGTCAGGTGAGCGTAGGTCCTACAAGAGCTTCTCCGCTCCACCCATCGTTGGATTGTCGGAATGATCGCTCTTGGCTGCCGACATTACGATCTCACGTTTAAATGCCACTCAATATTTCAGTGGCTAAGCATCTATGGAAATGTCTAGTGCCGGAAGCTTGGTCTTCTTTGGCATGATGGCTGCAGCCAAGGTGGGTTGTAGAAGCTCCTGCACACAAGATCAAACTCTCAGGCTGACAAGGGGGAAATGATCTGTGCAGAATTGCCAGAATGAAGCATATAATTTGACTTTTGTGCTTCAGACCTACACAGCTTTGGTCCCCGGGTCCCCAGAAACAGTTCATTTGGAAAGCAACTGCCAAGAATGGTCTCCCGGTCGGGGAAGTGTGAGAATTTCTTACGTTTTTTTCCGTAGTATCAGTAAAGTACTGCACGTCGATTTGCTTCTAGTCGGTGTCCAGTTTTCCAGGTCCATTTATTTTTGTTAAAAAAAAGGTTGAACCGGTTGCCCTGTCAAATTAGTTGGGCTTTACAGAATTCCATGTTCATGGATATCTAATTTCATGAAATTCCCTTTCCTCTCCAATAGATCATGATTGAATCCCCCAAAGGACCTGATGTACATCAACATGGGACACTTGATAGACTTGGATCTTCGGAAAGTTAGTGCTTTCCCACAAAAAGGGAACTGGATGGAAGGTAGTTAAATTGTATACCTCCCATTCTCTTGAACGATGAATTAGACAACAATTTGTGGACGAAAACTACACAGCGCGTGTTTCCCATCTCAAGAGGCTCGGCCGGAACAATGTCAGACTTTGCAGTACATCCGTCCTCATCCACATCCTCAGCTTCCTCAATTTCACTCCTGCGTATCCACAGCAATCGTGCTGAAGTCTTGATGCTGAAAACCTTTGAATAGAGACAATGGCTGATAACACCTAGCTTGGGCCAACTTCCATAGTCTGATTTCGCTATCTGAAACTGTCCACGTTTTTCTACTGAAAGTAACTTGAACACGACACTGTTTCTAAATTTTTCCAGAGTGAAACATGCCGAATTTCTGCAAAGGGGAGCAGAAAATTCACTTCAATGATTCTCTCTTCGAGCATGTCATGGATTTCCTCAACGAACATATTACTCAACCAATCATTCAACACAATCAAAACCATCACACCTGTCGTCAGCTTTCCTCCTCTGCTTACACGCAAAATGCGACAAAAAAAATCCGGGGCCGCAACATCAGACATTAGGCTTAAGTCATATCACCGTCCTCCAGTTTTGGAGCGATGAAAGATGTTGACGGATCAAACAAATTATCGATGGTAACGGGTACAAATGTAAATCCCCCAACTATTTCTACCTTTTCGGTTCGGTGCTTCACAACACGCTTTTCGGGTGCCTCAAAGATCGCAGGACGTTCCGGGCAAAAAGGTTCAGTGACAAACATGAATATTCTAATGTTCTCCCAAAAAATTTGAGGCCGCTGTCCCCTTTTTGTGGTGAAACCTTTCAACGTCCTGCTCTTGCTCGGGGTCACACGCAGCGAACTCTCAGCAAGGAAGCTCCTTGACCTTAACAAACCCATTTTCATGTGCGGACTAGGCCAAGAAAACCAGGTTTCCAGCACAGTGAGTTTGCCCCAAGCCCGTCATCAATTTGCCATCAGAAATCCGCCGGCTTTGTCTAGTGAAGTCCGGCTTGGTGATGGGTGGCTTGTCTGTAAAGGCTTTTGCCTGTATAGCTAAAACCACCAAGGCCCCAAAAGGTCTCGAGCTCGATTCCCCCCGGGTTCCTTTGGTGCTGCTGTGTTTGTTGGCTCAGGCTGTTGGCTCGTGGTTTGCTGTTGTTGCTGCTGTTCCTGCTGCTGCTTTTGCTGGTGCTTCTGGCCATGCTGCTGGCAATGAAGTTTCTTCTTCTGGGGCTATAGAATGGTGCGGCTGTCAGTGCATATCTGCTACTGGTGCTGTTGCTTGTGTTGGGGCTGGGCGGCATTGCCGGAGGCTGATAAATATGAAAGGTTTCGGAAGTTCACCATTGAACGAAAGAAACCACTATTAATCATGACTACAGTAGCTACGTTCCACCCAGCCTTACAACTGAGCATCTGAGCAAACCACCATTGAATTGGAAGCAGCACAAAAAAAGTTATACCAGCATAGACCCCAAATAGCATGGACAGCTAACGGCCATTGTGTATCAAACCGATTCAAAATATACAAGTTTCAATCTTTATAACTATAGGTATTGAAAGGCAAGATACAAACATAAATATAAATACTGTATTGAAAACAAAAAACAATATGAATGAGGAATTTCATGGGTGTCGAGGCAGGGCGTGAATGAAAATGTAATTGAAACGAACGACTGTGGGTTCCCAAAACGAATCAAAATCTGCGAGCCCTCACCCATACACACGGTCAGACGACACCTCGGACGACACCCTGCCCAGCCCCCTCCCAAAACAATCAAATTCTGCGAACCCTCATGCATACACACAGTCAGACGAGACCTCGGACAACACCCTGCCCGGCAGCCCGTTTTCAAAACGAGTCAAAATCTGCGAGCCCTTACCCATACACACATCAGACAACACCTCGGACGACGCCCTTACCCAACCGAAAAAATCTGCGAACCCTCACCCCTATACTTGAAGTAAGAACCCCTATAGCTAAAGCTATTTGACGAAATAGAAGATATTTATATATACATATATATATATATATAAATATATATATATATATATACGTATATACAAGTAGTTCCCCGGCGGGCCAGGGGCGGAAGTTTCAGAAGAAAAAAGAATTAGATAGCAAAGAAAGAATTTGCCTATAGAATGTGCGCAAGGCGACCGACCAGCGCCATGCCCAAACCATTTCTTTGACGTGAACGAGCCTTCTGCTGGTCCATGGTGGTGATGTGACCTGTTTTGATGTCATGAAGTTGCTTGCGGGGTGAGATGAAGTAATGTGGTTGGTTGTGAGGTGAGGTGGGGTGAGCTACTGTGGTTAGTTGCGACGTGTCATGTCATGTCATGTCATTTGATGTGGTGGTCACGTCATTTGATGCGATGTGATTGCTTGTGTTGTGTCATGTCACGTGATGCAATGCGATGTCATGTTGATGAGATGTTGTCTGTTGTGCCCTGCAATGGGATGGAATGTTATGAGCTTAAGATGCCACTGGTTGCGAGGCCACATTGCGCGGTTCGAAGTGGTTCTGTGACCATGTGGTGATCCAACGTACTATTCTGTACTACAAAGTAATACTCTGTCTGTACTACTCCAGTACAACACTGTACTACAAAGTACTACTCCAGCACTATTCTGTACTACTCCGTACTACAACGTACTACTCCAGTACTACTCTGTACTACAACGTACTACTCCAGTACTACTGCACTACAACGTACTACTCCAGTACTGCTCTGTACTACAAAGTACTACTCCAGTACAACACTGTACTACAAAGTACTACTCCAGTACTTCTCCGGTACTACTCCGGTACTACTTTGAAACGTCATTTACATTGCGCGGAGCAACAAGAGTCACCCTCCAACTTCACCAAATACTGCGCCTGCCACGCAAAATGAATCTCATAATAGATCCGCGTGACATATGAAACGTCATTTACAATGCGCGGAGCAAGCAATGTCACCCTTCAAACTCACCAAGTACAGCGCCTGTCACAAAATTCTGAGTTCAAGATTTGGGTGAGAAATCCTTCAATTGCTTCCGCCAATATAAAGACGATTCGAGGCCATCTCGCACCCGCCGCTTCGGAGACCTGACTCCTCCCATCTTCTCGGCGCATTTTGTATGAAAAAATACAATATTTCGCGGTCCGGCTATCTCCCAAAATGTCACGAAATTCTGCGCCTGCCACGAAAAGCCCCCCTGCAACTTCACCAAATATTGCGCCCGCCACGCAAAATGCATCGCATGAGTGATCCGCGTCACATATGAAATGTCATTTACAATGCGCGGAGCAAGCAATGTCACCCTTCAAACTCACCAAGTACTGCGCCTGCCACAAAATTCTGAGTTCAAGATTTGGGTGAGAAATCCTTCAATTGCTTCCGCCAATATAAAGACGATTCGAGGTCATTCCGACATCTATTCTCTCTTGGCATCTATTCTCTCTAAGCATCTATTCTCTCTTGGCATCTATTCTCTAAGCATCTTTTCTCTAAGCATCTATTCTCTCTTGGCATCTATTCTCTTGGCATCTATTCTCTCTTGGCATCTATTCTCTCTTGGCATCTATTCTCTAAGCATCTATTCTCTCTTGGCATCTATTCTCTCTTGGCATCTATTCTCTAAGCATTTTTAACACTTCGTAACTCGGAAGTTTCTCATCTAAACTTTCTTTGATAAGTTAGAATACATACTTTTCTATAGAAGGAGGGTTGACCATGATCAACAGTATGGATGCTTGACTGCTACACACCAACCCCAAGTGTTGCTAGGTGTTGATAAGGCCTTCTTGTTTGCCCTCTTTTCTGGTGGCCCCCACTGAGGATCCATCCCCGCTCTGGTCGAGATTTTGCGGCTCCGGCGCAGGCCGTTTGCAGCGTCGAAATTTTCTCAAAGCTGCGCGGCATCAAAATCAACCTTTACCCTCCACCAGCAATGACCAATTTCACTTATTGTTTTGCGTTCCGCTTCCTTCTTTCTGTCTCTAAGTGTCCAAAAGTCAGCAATGCACATTTGAAATTGATTTGAAACTCACTTCTCTGCTTGTTGATGTTGCATGGAGAAGACACAAAAAAGTTCACAGGAGAACCGCAAGTGATGAAGAGCCCGGAGGCTTGCAATACGACATACAATATACTAATTTACTAGAGTACAGACCACATAGATAGAGATGTGATACATGAGAATTTTGATCAACAAGTGATCTCTGATCGGTGGATGGTGCTTCGCGTTCAATCAAGAGTGTGTGTGTGTGTGTGTGTGCTGTGACTGCAACTCATCTTGCCATGTCAGAACTGTGCCAGAAAGTCAGTTGAAAGCAAAAAGAGCCACGGAGATCACAAAGCAAGGGAACACCGTCTTGAAAACAGGCTTGCCATCTTGCCAATATCATGCAACATTCTGAAGGACAGAATTAGCAAGAACATGAAAAGAACCCAAAGACGGATGAAATCTATGGTGCAATTTCTATTTTTGCGAGTCCCGTCCTCACCAATATCACAGGCTTGTCGTGCGCAACGGTCATAGTCTCACACCAATGTGAAAATCAAATCCTCTCCAATAGCACGCAATACGCCCTGCAGTTACATGAACCACATGTGACTTGGACAATTCTATGATATTTTGCCTATCTTGCAAACTTCCCGTGGTTTTAGAATTCAATGTCTGAGCAGCAAAACGTCCGCAACATTCACCAACATGGATTTCCCTCCCGGCGTCATCATTATTTTCCTTCTCAACCAGTTGCTTTCAGGCAGGAAGGCTATCAGTGGAAAGACCTCAAACAGCTCGGAAGTATGTGCATGTGATTCAATGAGTCCACGCAGAAGCTCAAGTCACATGTCTGAAAACTCTCAGAAATCACGTCTAAAAGGATTGTGTTCGTAGTATTTTGAGGTCGCTCTACAACGGTATCATGCTTGTAGATCTTGATTTTCGATTTATGCCACACTCTGAGTCTCTGGCGCCCTTGTCTGCATCATTGGCGCCTCATCTTCCATGACCTCAGAAGAATCGGATCTAAACGAAGCTGCCCACCAGTTGTGTCGGGCAATAGGACTTGATACGAGTTAGGCTTGCTCTAGTACTTTCCACCTGTTTTGCAAAAGTTTCATCCCCCCCAAGAAAATCCAGTGTACTTGTACAGAATTGATTCACTTCCAAGTTGTAAAGAAAAGTATGTACTTCAAAATACTATAATAATTGATTGGTATACCATGTGCCATTGCAAGCATTTCCGAGATTGTGCCGTCGGGCAGTATCTCTTCAGTATTCCACGGTGTCCTTTTGCCAGAAACGTCTTCAGACCCAATGCTTCTATGGATTGCAAAAGGATGACAGGTTATAAAAAGACATAAAGAGAATAAGAGAATACAACAAATGTGAGTCCCTGAAATCTTACTGCTAACTCAGTCGCACAGTCTTCCTCTTGTGTTTGAATATTTATATACCATGATTTACCACTGTATTCTCATGACTAGTGGTATTTCTGCAAAAACAAAATCATCACATTGTCACATGGATCACATCCTGGATACATCCTGAATATCGGCTTTGAAGCTTCTTTTGGAGTCAACTTTGGTCACCTGTGACCAAAGAAATACAAAAGTGTTTAAGCGGCCGGGTTGACAGCATGAGCATGAGCATGATGGATAATTTACACCGAATACTACCAAATATAGCGAAATAAAATCTGAAGGTCTGATTGAACGCCTGTTTTTTTCTGATAAACACCCAGTACCAGTACCACCCTCAAAGAATCTCAAGCCAAAAACACAGTGTCAAAGACCCAACACATGGTAATTCACATCAAAAGATCGTTCACTGAAATTCCCATCTAACACGTTCTGTAGTATGTAAGTGTGCTGTATAGTCAAAGGTGATTCAGGAAAGGCTTTTCTTCTGAACGTTGATGTTGTACCACCGCATTGGCACGCTGCGAAAACCCTGAGAAGTCATACATCTGGTTAAATATTGGTATATTTTCTGACCTGTCACCCATGAAATACATGAAATAATGGGCCTTTATTCCAACCTTTCAAATCGGTCTTGACCGGAGCGTTACTTCCTCTAGACATCGCGAGAACTCAGCTTGATAACAATATGTAGAATCAGAAGTAGAATCAACCCTCAACCCTTTGTAACCATGGCCCATGTCTTGGGGCAAAATTCTGCAAGACATGCACTTGCAGCTATTCTTTAATACCATAAATGCAGTGTTATTTTCAGTCAACTTGGCTAGCTGTGATAATTGTGAAGACTGGCAGAACTCATGTCCTCTAGCCTCCGTGCCAAAATATCAGCCTGGCGGCATTGCTGCCAAGGCACAAGTCTTGATCCCATCAAAACCTATGGAGCGCGACATGGAGCAACAAACAGCGCCATCAGAGGAGCTGTTGGACAAAGAAATTCGAAGATCTCCAGGACTCCATGATTTCACCACTTTTCCGCTTGGAAAATGCGTGAAGAATCCCAAATAGGTAGTTAGAGTTCTTTCGTAGCTGGTCCTTTTGAGATTTACTATGAACTTGGAATGCACAAGATCACGTGGCCTTTCGATACTCCTCTTGAACAAACTGCTGAGATCGCTTATCTGGGATTACCATGTCTTGGAAGGTGAATTTGTAGCCTCATTGACGATTTGGCCTCATAAAAATGCCGGCTTCGGGAACACCGGTTTAGACAAAACAAGCACTCTGCAGCTAAAGGGCAGGGTTTGGGTTCGAAAAATTCCCCTGAGGTAGTGCAACTTCAAGAAATGGACATCTGTCAGTTTTCTTTTAGCGACGCTTCAGGATGATTCGGCTCTGGACAGGCTTCACATGATGGCACTGATATCACACGAGCGCGCTTCTTGCACTTTGGCTCATGGTTTAAAGTTTAAAGTAAGCTGATTTTATCGTAGAAGATTTTCCGAGTCTCGGGACATACACGACGTCATGACTTCAATGGTATTTCGGTGAGTGTAGGTGATGACAATCCGTGGACTCATGTCACACGCAGCGCAAATTCAGGCGACACACGAGTTGCCTGGCCATAGAATGTCCCAAGCATTTTCAAGCAATGTTCGTGAGGCCAGCATGTCCCCACCCATTCAACAGCATATGAGAAGCGCAGTTCAATGCATTGGCACCACCCTTTGTTATGCCAAGCTGCCATAAATAGCCAACCGAACATCACACCTTGCAAACAAAACCTGTTCCACGGAAGGCGGCCGAATGAGTCCGACAAATATGGTCAGATACTCTCGACGTCCGTAGGCTTAACAAGTGGGAATGCCGCAACTCTTTGGGGAGGTCGTTTGGGAAAATTTCTACAACCACTCCAAACACGATAGATCTCAGCGCTCAACCACATCATTCAATGCTAATTTTGCTGGGCCTGGCTAGAAATAACCTGGTTCAACAAGCTTGGAAAGTACGAACGCGATTCATTGCACAAGAACATCAGATCTTGCCTCAGCATTTCATGAGGGGTGCCAAACTGCCAAATTCATCACACTCAGGAAAGCTGCAACCTCGTGCATGTCATCTTCTTCTCTTCATGGCATTTTCGGGTGAAAAACTCAAAACATCAGCGCTTATCCAAGCATTGGGGCAGATTGGCACTTTGGAATTTCCATATCATCTATCCACACCCTGATGCCGTTTCGGCAGGGTGCAAAAAGCTGGTGAACTGGGAGAAATCCATTTTGGGCTGGGCACAACGCCTGTGAAATGGTGCGAAACGGTGGGGAAGATGAAGAATTTTACGTGGAGCAGCTACAAATTCAACTTCTGTTTCCGATCAAACAAACTATTTATTTCATCTTGGTACAAAAATGAGGGTCAGAATCCCAGTCAACTCAAGCAATACTGAAGCAAATAGGGAACAAATCATACACCCACTTACAGTTTCACTTTTGCACATTTCTACGACATCCAAGATCTTACATCTTAGAACTTGCAACTGCTGTCTTACATAAGTCTTGTTTGTGCTACCAAGTCACTCAAGAGGTCTTACATGTTTGGTTTTGGTGTGTTTCACAGCAAAAATCCTTGCGCCCAAATTTGTCCAAATGATGCGAAACGAAAACTGTAGCTGTCCAGCTTATGACGAGTAGAGAGGAACTTGTCCCATAGTGCATATTCGTGTCAACCCCTTTGATGGTGGATAATAAAAGAATCTTTGTCAAAGGGCCATTAGCCCGTCGTGTTCTTGATGCTTGCATTATACACTGTTGGTCGAAGCCGCTTGCTGATTCTGGCGCCTCTAAGGTAAGCAACGGATGTGCAGGGTTGCTAGTCTTTCTATGTGTTTCTTCTACATGCGTTGACACTTCACAACACCAGTACAAACCGGAAGAAAGCCAACCGGACAATTTTCTTGCAATAAAACTTTGGAGTTCACAATAAGAAAGGATCCATCATTTGCGCCACAATGACAAGAGCCTGTTCACCGAGAAGCTGGTGCAAGGAGACCCTGAACTTCAGCCCTCCCAAAAGAGGAGATGAATGGAGAGGAAGTCTGGCAGATGCACAGGCTCAACCACATATATACTCATTCACACTGCGAAGGAGCGGATTTCAGAAGACGTCGTCGGCATCGTTGTCTTCGCTTCTGTATCCTCCAGATCAATGGATAGAGATCCCATCTGGACTCCATGCCGTCGCAGTTCTTCTGGGACATGTCAGATATGGCCAAGGCACCTCCCCAAGTTGCACGCGCCAAGGAAAACATGGAAAACACCATCTGGGAACTACACACGGGACCTTGGCACACAGAATTGCTGATTGAATGCACACAGGGAAGTCTAGTCCCACTACTGGTCCAATCAGCGAAGGACCTTAACAAACTGCAGCGGTACCTCTCGGGACATTGCATGGTGAACGATGCGAAACTTGAATTCCACCCAAATATTAAGCTGCGTCGTGTGTATAAAACAATTTTCTTCTCTGACCAAGGCGGTTCATGGCACTGCTTGCAAGACATCTGCAGGGTTGCAAGTGTTGCGCAGCCGCGTTGGGTGTAGGGATTTGAGCAAAACGATCACACAACAAGCACAGCATGGAAGAGCAAGTCTGGCACCTTGCTTTTACAACTTCAACAGGTGTGATCGTCGGGCTTGACATGGTGTCCACGCCAAGCAAATTTACCACTGCATGATGGCTGGCATCGAACTTGAAAACTATGCCATTGGCCATGAAATGTCAGATCAACGATCAGGAAAGCCGAGCATCCCCGACACAGCAGACTTGGATCCCCTTGGGCTTGGGCATAAGTAGCAACTTGATTGGAGTAGTGCTCCAATCGCCTTCCGAAAACATTCTGAAAAGACAACTTTACGTTTGTGAGGGTCTGTGTTGGAACAGTAACACAGCAGAAACCATCTTCTGCTAGGCTGTCTGGGTCAATGTCGAAAGTCAAGTAGGAACAAGTTCCATGCTCCGTTTGCTCCTGAACAGCGGTGGGTACCTACAACTTCGCAGCTTCACTATTTTCCACTGCATCTAGAACTAGTTGAGATGATGGCTGCAGGGGCGTTGCTTTAGAAATCTAGCCTGAAGCGGGCCTCAAAAATGAAACCAGCAAGACTAGGATGGATCCCCAGACAAGCAATTATTCCACCGCAGGAGGGCTGGCGACAAAGTGGACAAATATGCCATTGGCCATGCAATGTCAGGTAAAAATTAAAAAAAACGGAGCTTCCCCAACACAAACCCGGATCGCCATGGGAAAACTGGTCGCTATCTACAACTTTGCAGCTTCACTTTTTTGCCCGGCACGATCTATATTTAGAACCATTTTAGACGCTGCTAGCTCATAACTATCCGGAAGTTGCATCCTTTCGCAGCTGCCTTTGCTGTAGAGATCTGGGCCCAAATAGCACGGATAATAAGCACGGGAGGAACTACGCACGGGAGGAAGCTTGGCACACAGAATTGCTGAAGGAATGCACACAGAGAAGTCTAATCCCACTGGTCCAATCAGCGAAGGACCTTAACAAACTGCACCGGTATCTCTCGGGACATTGAATGGTGAAGCATGCGAAGCTCGAATGCCACCCAAATATTAAGCTGCGTCATTTGAAAACAATTTTCTTTTCTGATCAAAGCGTATCATGGCACTGCTTGAAAGCAAGTGTTCCGCAGCCACCTTGTGATCTCTACTTTGGTAGCTGTGCCAAAGTTGTGATTCTTATGCAGCCGCACTTGCTGTAGAGATGTGGGCCCATACGGGACAGATGACAAGCACAACTTGGAAAAACACCTGTGGCACCTTGCCAGTACAACTTCAACAGTGGCATCCTTGCGAGTGGCAAGACCAGGATGGCTCCCAAGCCAAGCAAAATTACCGCTGCATGATGGCTAGCGTCGAACTCCAAAACTATGCCACTGTTCATGAAATGACAACTGAACAATCAGAAAAGCCAGAGCTTCCCCAACACAAACCTGGATCGCCTTGGGAAAACCAGTTGCTACCTACAACTTCGCAGCTTCACCTTTCTTGCACTGCCTGATCTCTACTGGGGTTGCTGTGCCAAAGTTGTGATTCTTACGCAGCTGCCTTTTGCTGTAGACATGGGGGCCCAAATGGGCCAAATAACAAGTACAGCTTGGAAGAACACTTGTGGCACGGCAGTACGACTTCAACAGTGGCATCCTTGTGAGTGGCAAGCAAAACTACCACTGCATGATGGCTGGCGTCGACTTGACAGATGTGCCACTGTTATCCACTCTTCGTGAAATGTCAAATCAGCGATCACGTAAAGTCAGATAATCCCCAACACAAACCTGGATCGCCTTGAGAAAACCAGTCCCTACCTACAACTTCGCAGCGTCACCTTTTTTGCACCGCAGAATCTCTACTCGAGTAGCTGTGCCAAAGCTGTGATTCTTACGCAACTGCCTTTTGCTGTAGACATGTGGGCCCAAATGGACCAAACAACAAACACATGGAAGAACACTTGTGGCACGTTGGCAATACAACTTCAACAGTGGCATCCTTGTGAGCGGCAAGACTAGGATGGCTCCCAAGCCAAGCAAAACTACCTCTGCATGATGGCTGGCATCGAACTCCAAAACTATGCCACTGTTCATGAAATGTCAAATCAACAATCGG
>DF243785.1:1471-35193 GCA_000507305.1 Breviolum minutum Mf 1.05b.01 | reverse complement strand
ATCTACTTGTGTTTTGTCGTATGTAGGCTCAAGAGAGGATTGGTTACTTGACCGAATCTGCGAGTCTAAAAAGGACTGCTGGGATAGTATAAGACGTACTAGTTATTCCTACCATAGGTAGAACGCTAGTGCCACTCTTCAGGGGGGGCCAGGAACGTGCAACGCGCACCCATATATATATATATATATTCTATGTAATTTGAAGCAAATATCAAATACTCACCCCATTTGCAACACTCGTGCGCTTCTAGAAAGGAGTGTAGAAAGTTCAGCCGTGCCGTTTTTCTTCGAAACTTCAGTCTGTTCACAAGGCGAAAGTCTGGATACTGTAATCAAACACTCTCAAACGCTGACTTTCATATTCCCTAGGCACCTCACGCTATCTCAGTCTCTCAAATCACAAGACTTGAAGGCCACCAACATTATGATTCCCTTGACACGTTACGAGTCATGCAAAGCATCCAACACAAACAGCTTTAAGATCTCCAACCAAGTCACTCGGAAGACTCTTGCCTCAGCAAACCGAAGCTCTGTTGAAGACGTTTCCGCTGCACATTGAAATTTGAAAACTGAAGTCCGAATAAAACGTTGATGGTTTTTGTTCTTTTAAAAAAACAAAGTGTGTTTTGGGAAATTTGGGGATACCATCATTGTGTGGGAATTCTTCTAATTTCTGAAGTCTGTCTACATGTGCCTTCAAACCATCACATAACATGGCCTCAAAAAGGAAAATCAAAAACAAAAATGAAAGACACCAGCATTGGCGAGTTGCTGGATAGGCAGAAGCTTACACCGGAGACCAACACAATCCTGGGCGCTGGTGCAACTGGTTGAACAACAACCCCCGTGCAAGCGCTACCGCTAGATGGGTCAAACTTCAGTTAAATGTGGCTGTAACTCCACTTCAAACTGGTCATCTTCACCTGCTAGACTAGAAGGACACCAGCAACAACGTCTTCAGTAGGACCATGCCAGCTGCTTCAAGATGGTCTTTCTGAAAGATCCATATGTAATTCACACCTTGAGGCATTGGTACATCAAGATGGTGCATCACAATTGTCTCAGATTCCCTACCAAAGAAACTTGCGGAAACCTTTACTTCCATCAATCGTCGCTTGAGGATTGAAATAAAATCCTTCACCAGGAACCTAACAAATAAAATAGGCCTCCTGGGTTTTAAGCAGAGAATCCATTGTAGCACCCACTGTTGCACATAGATCACATTCCATTCCTCCAGGCGTGAGTTTGGAGATGCAATTGGTGAAAGTATCCACAGCCTTCGACCTAAACAATCTTTCCTCGTTCTCGTTTACTAGGTGGTGGTTGAAAAGCCCAGTTGAAAACTACTCAAATGGAATCCTTTCCTCAAGAAGGGTACCATTTGAATACGAAAATAATTGAAAACGCCACCTAGCAAAAGCTGTCAAATCTCTCAGAGTGGCACACAAAACATTCGAAGTCCAAGTTGCAGAATACATAGGACTGCCATGGTCGATAGCAACCAGCCTGGTGATCGCAGTGCTTTAGACAATGATTTGACTTCAAGCTAAACTGAGACACCCTTAACATGGGTCATTTGAATGATATTTTTCGAAACCAGCCTTAGGGATAAGGTATGGGATTATAATCCACCCAACCTTGTCAATCTCCCTATTCACAAATTACACCAGCGTAGACCCCAAACAGTTTACAGTAAGCAAATTTAGATTGAAACCTGTGATTTTGATTTCTGAATATTTTTGTTCTGGATGCGGCCACACTAACCACCCCCCACCCCCCACATGAAGGGAGACAACCGGAGACAACGGGAGACAAGACCACTTCAGAGCCCAAGAAGGCGGCCAGACCAACCAACACCCACCCCCCACATAAAGGGAGACAATGGGAGACAACGGGAGACAAGAGCACTTCAGAGCCCAAGAAGCCGTCCACACCAACCAACACCAAGGCGGCCAGATCTAAAGTTGCATTAAGAACCCCAACAGTCAACTGTTCGGGGAAAATGTCAAAGGATTGGAGAAACCAATTCATCTCAGCTTTTCGAAGTTGATTCTGCCAAGGTACAGGACACACACAATGCGTGTGACATCTAAGTGTGGAAAACCTCCCTTGGGGATCTTCCGTGGCAACAGACCTCAGTATATTGTTGGATCATAGGCCCATTTCCGACGACACCATGGGAACGTTTTGAAGCACATTTAAAAAAACCTGTGATAGTACACACCTCTTTTTTGTTACCGGCGAGTGGCAAGGATACTGATACTAATGTTCTTACCTGTCTTTGAAGAATGTTACATTGGCTCGACACGCCACGTACCATCCACCCCTCCTACAAAGCCATGGCGAGTCAACTTGTGACCGCTTCACTTTTTCACAGGAAAAGTCCAGTGTTAGATAAAACTTAGGATACAGCCATCTCGGACCTTGTGAAATCAAAAGGTTGTAAAGTAGTGTCTCTTGTTTTCACCTCATCTTTCCATATTCGCATTTTCTCTTACCAGCATGTTTTCACCTCAAAGTTGATACCCCTTGCGCCCCTTCATGGCTGAACAAAGGGACGATCGGTATCTTCCACCTCCTCAACCTCAACCACTTCTCCAGAATAGGAAGGTGGAATCGGACCTGCAGTTTAGGATGCCCTTCAAGACACAATGACAAACCAGGTTAGAACAATGATGGCAGTGAACATGGTCGTGTTGGTCGGTGGATGGACATGAACCAAATTAGAAACCCCCAATTTTCAGAATTTTCTTAGAAATGTTTGGAGCCCCTCAAAATCAATAGGATTTTTTTTTGAAATCAAGCAGTGGAGCCACCTACGTTCATTCTTGGTGAAAATCAAAACGGGTGCTGGTTGCAGGATCACATGCGAAGATTTGTCTCACGTATGTTTTCTGTTTGAATCACAACTGAAACACCTGTTTTTGGGTCTCCAAGGTCCATGGTTAATTTTTTTGGCACCGTTAGCCACCTGCTTCGAAAAGGAGGTGATTGACTCAGTTTGTGATCATCCTAACATTTCAACATGGCAAGTTTCCCCTTTGCCCTACCTGTCGTGATGGACTTCTTCTCATTCTTCTCTATGTCTTCCATGTCCTCAGTTGGACCGTCTGACAACATGAAAGACTGTCCTCTCAACACACAGTAACAACATGTGTATTTATGTATGGAGGGTGCCTTCAAAATTTTCAAAATTAATTTAAAGGCGAAAAAAAGTAAGTTTGCTACTTGCTAAACTCGTCATTTATCAGATGGGTTGGCCGTCAAATTTGACGTGCTCTCAAATATTTAAAAATTAACGCTCGACATTTCATTTTCAAAGCAAGTCACGTTTGTCACAATAGTCCGAGAAATTTCCTACCAGAAAAGGGCCTTTCTAAATTTAGGAGTCCATCAAGTGACTTGTCATACGGCGCCGTATGCATTTGCCTGGCCGCTATGAACGGGTAGCTTGCATGGTCACTGTATGCATTTGCGCCGTGCCCCATGATATGTTTGTCGGCCGTTTGGTAGAGTGAGGGGGACTGTGGCTGTTGTTGGTGTTGGTGTTGGTGTTGGTGTTGGTGTTGGTGTTGGTGTTGGTGTTGGTGTTGGTGTTGGTGTTGTTGTTGTTGTTGTTGTTGTTGTTGTTGCTGGTGCTGCTGTTGTTGCTGTTGTTGTAGGAGGTTTCGTTTCCAACGATTTGATAGGCGTTTGTTTTCCAAATTGTATTCACCATACCCCTGAAACCTCCACCGAGGCTTGTCCGGGCACTACTGGTCGGTATATGGATGAATCATTGATAGAGATCATCATGCTTTATCAATTTACCAACCAACTAAGGCCATGTTGGCAGTTTTCCGCGCTGAACCAGACTCTCCCCTCACTAGTTGAGCGTCTGTTGTGTCCTCTTTCATATCTTCAAAAGCATCGGCACAGATAGGGATGTACAGTACCGGGAATCTGTGAGCCAGCACAGCTATCGTGGATTAGCCTGGCGTGTTTCACCGAGTTTTACCAATATAAAATCAAATCATAAACAAGTTCAAGTTCCCTACAAGTTTCCTCCTACCACATCCTACCACCTCCTGAAGTTCCCTCAGAGTGATCTTCTCCGCCATTTTTCGACGTGGGACGCGCGATGCGCTTCCCCACAAGAGTCCGAGGCTTGTTGCACCCGTCGACGGGTGTCTCACGCCTTTAGGGTGAAACGAGCGGTCGGGTGTCACGGGTGTCATGCTCAGACCTTCAAGCTAGGCGCGGTTGTCATGCCTGCTGGTTTTTTGGGCAAGCTCGGGCACCCCAAGTTGAAGAGTGGAAGGGTTGGATCAGGTACAAGTGAGAAAAACCAGAAGAGTTGCACTTTCAACAGTTAAAACCAGTTTCATCTGACACGCAAAGCTGCATACGCATGAAATCATTGAAAGTGCCACAAGGGACACGTGCTCCTCCAGGCATCAAACCTCTATTTTACCACTCATCACACCTTGTGTAAATCAAATCTTCGTATTGATCCTGTCCAAAACAGAAGTGGCTTGGTAATTGATTGTTGCACACAAAACAAAGACATCCTCAACTGTTGCACAAATAAGTGATAAGTTCTACACATTGAGTGAAAAAAAACATCCGCCACCAATTTCTTCGCAACAAAACAGTTGGTACTTCATTCTAATAGACCTCAAAGCACAAATCTGGGGGGCCGAAGTGTGCCTTTAGATGGATTCGGTCACTTTCTCCGTGAAATGGGCACATTCGCCTCAATCTCCTGCGATGTCTGCTGGATATCGGAGGGCTACACATCATCCATTGGCAAATACACCAAAAAATCACTAAAGTGCAGCCCAGTTGCGTCTTCTTCTTCCTCATCATCATCCTCTTCATCCTCCTCTTCTTCACCTTCACCCTCCTGTGGCATCTTGGACATTCGCTTTCACTGTCCACAGTAAAATCTTGCATTTCCCCTACAGATTTGTGGCCATCCCGGCCGTCCCTGATTGAAACCTGATACCACCTGCGATTCTCATTACGATGCCTGCTTCTTTTCACTTCAAGAACTAGTTTAACTTTGGAAAGCCAGCAAACCTTCAAAAAAAATAGTTGAAAAAAGATGTTAACAAGAAAATGTGGCAGTCCTCCATTTCAACTTCTTCGATGCCGCGCATCCAATCCATAAATGCTGTGACCTGTGGACCAACTTTGCCGAGGTTTCCAATCCAAAAATCTTCAAACTTCACCGAAGTTTTCCCTTTGCAAACGACTCGCGTTTGGTCATTCAAAAAATGGGTGTTTAACGGTTTAACCATGAAGAAAAAAACAAACGATTCAAATGATCTTTTTAGTGGTTCACGGTTTTTTGATGTTTTTTGGGAGGATTCATTCAAAGGCGCTCCCTTTCAATCGGTAAGGCCTGGAACATGGCGCTAGTCTTGCCCTGGGTATCATCATCACCCACAGCCCACATCTCGAAATAGTCCTCCTCAATGACCTGCAACTGTAGCACGTTTGGGGGGCTGTTTCTATGCAAATTGAATCAAGTTTATGTCTTTCACTCGTAGCTCTAGAGTTTCTTCTGTCAAAGTTCACTGGTTTGCATCTGATTCAAACAGCCAGCCGCCCAGCCAAGCCCGGGACCTCTGCACGGTAGAGGCCATCGAAAAAGGCTTCTAACAAAGCCGAGGCAGGGGAAAGCCTGCCAATTTTCTCCAGCACTTTTCGAGGACCAGCTGTCCACTTCACAACAAGTACCCGAAACCCCCCAAAATGGAAGTAATCCTAGTAAGTGTGAAAGACTTTTCTGAAGTCCATCAAATCAACCATCCACCTAACCTCACCCAACAGCCGCCTTGGCAAGCCCATCTTGCTGGCCACCCTCTGTGCTTCAATCAGCACTTTCACCTGTCGTTTCATGGCTGGTGTTTTTCTACCCGTCAGCTAAACAACCACGAAACAGCTCCACTTCCCCCCCCGCTTGTGAGGTCTACAAATCTACAAAACAAACATTTGAGACGGTGATAATTGAATGTTTCATAGATATAACATATAATTCGCCAACCTAAATTTCACTGAAATAGCATAAAACAGCCAAATATATAAATCCCCATTTTTACACAAAACCTTTCTCGGTTAAGGTCATCCAACATCTACCAACTACCATCTTTCATGCCACCTTGAAGCGGCGGATTCCTGACTTCTCGATGAGGCCTGAAGAAGTGGGTCTGATATCAAAAATTGATGACACTACCTACCCCGGTGTTTCAAAATCTCTCAAAACAAGAGCTATATTTTATATATGTATCCTCTAAGATCTGTCCAACATAAGATCTGTCCAACATACCGCGAAGGGTTCACGAACCCCAGGCCCGACTTCGAGCAGTTCATGAAGGAATTTGATACTCATTTTGGGGCGAAATGGGATCCTTTCGGAGCAGGACAGATCATAGAATCGATAGAATCTTTTTTACATTTAATGCTCCCTGGGTCATCTTTAGCATAGCCAGATCTTTTTGGCTCAAGACATTCTGCGATGAGTTCCCAAAGATGGAGCTACAACAGATGTTCCAACCAAATACAGGAGGTAAATGATTTGAGAAATGCCGTGTTTGATGCATGGATAGATGACAATATATGAAGACAAAGTATGATCACTTTGGGATGACATATGATATGGGATGATACAGCATGGCACATCCGCTGTGTCTTCTATGTGAGAGTTGAAATGAGACATCGAACTGCCTCCTTGACATGTTGCTCTTTCATACATGACCTGATTGGTAATGGTGGTCTTTCATCATTCCACTAGTGATCTCTGCCATAGAATCTGTCAAATGTCATTTCTTGCAGCCCAGGAGACAGTTGAGCATTGGTGCCCAGTTCTGCACAAGGCTGAAGACCTCTTCATCCTGGAACAACGAGACGCTTTTTGAACACAGTGCTGAACTGGACAGGTTTTGCTGCTGCTTGTTCCAAACTCTCTCTGACTCTGAGTACTTGGTCCATCCAGCTCGCATGTTTTTTCTATTTTGTGGCCTCGTGTGTAAGTTTCTTCTCATAAGACTTGAGCTTGTACAGCAAAAATGCCCCAAATATCGTCAAATTTCTTCCCAATGCCGTTCATCCATCTTCGTCCTGTTTTCCCCTGCACTTCGTCAAGAGCATTTCGTTGAGGCGTGCAATGGGATGCACAGTGGTCCACTCATCTTCTGTTAGGAGGTCATCGATCTGCCAGGATTCGTGGGAGAGGTGAACAAAATCAGAGCATGTTAGAAAAACCTACCTTTTGAAGGCAATTTGACTCCAACGTTTGGGTACACTTGGAAAAATGAAAAACACTTTCCAAACAAAACAAACACACATTCTGGGTCTCTCAAAGAGTTGACACAGCAAAATGGACACGGACAGTACTTGAAAAAATCGGAAGGTTTCAAGGCATTTTTCTAGATACTAAGATGGGTAAGGTCTTCCGCAGAGTCACAACGTAAGTATTGCATAGCCTGAAATTATGAACAAAGATTATTCATCTTCTCCCAGCACCTTGGGTATTCTGAGAACAAGCCACACTGTTTTTCCACCAACACACCAAGCTTGAATAACAAAAGTGGGAACCAGTTCCCCAAAAATTTGCAATAATGCCTCATTATTGACCTCTCCAAAGACCATGTTGGTCCGTCTTGGTGCCTGCTCCACGAGTTTTTCCACGTCGCTCTCATCCTGACATTACAGCTGGGATCAGGGGCAGGTCTCAAGATGTCTCAAGGAGCATCACTGCACTAAGACATCCTGAATACGAATCAAAAAACGACAAACTTAGTTTGCCAAAGAAATTGCTGCTCCCCCTCGGTTTGTCAAAGTTTCGCGATTTGCCCATGTATGTTGTGCCCTTATTTTCATCCAGGGATGGGTCCCTGGAAGTTATAAACTTTCAAAATAATTTTCAATTTCAACTTAAATCTGCATTCTTTTTTGGTCAACCTCTGCATGTTCCATGATTTTCCATTTCTTTGCCAACCCCTCCACTTTTCAGATGAAGCCCGGAGCCCCCTAAGCTCAGTGAAGCCATTTCACCTTCAAAGCCTCTTCGCATGTCTCGACGAAGCTATCGATCTTGGAAGCATCAAAGACCTCCAATGAGTTGAATGCTCCAAATGCCCTAGTGAAGCCAAGGATAGAATGAAGGCGGATCGCCTTTGACAAGTGGTTTAGCCCAACCTGCTTCTTGCCGGAATTCTGGGGGGTCTTCTTTTGAGCCTGGCTCGCGCCTCAGCCAGTAGGGTGGTCTTCAAAAGGCGCTTGGCGTCGAATCCGGGCGCAAACTATGAAAACACACATTGGGGCTAGTCAAGAACGCCAAGAAAACATCCACACTTTCTGCAAGCAGGGTTTTCATTGCATTTTGTAGACTTGCAAAAATTGTAGATACCGATAGATAAATAGATAGATAAATAGATGGATAGTTACTTAGACAGTTTTGACATGTTTTGACAAAATAAAAGAGGAACCCAAGGACCCAGTGTCTTGCTTTTTCCGCTTTTTTCAAAACATCAGCTACTGAGTACTGCTAATCATCTCCACGGACCAAGGTGGAGAGATGTTGATTTTTTTTCATCCAACAGCACCCAAATCTGACCCTTCGGCATGGAAAAACTCCAAGGAACTCTTCAAGGCCTCCCTTTTCTCTCTAGCTTCGGCCTGGACATCGGCCGTGACATCCATAAGTTCTTTTGGACCGAAAATTTTGCTGCGAAAAAAACTAAAACCAAAAAGTCCACCTAACTAAGGCAACATGTTTTTCCATGGTTTTTCGTTGTCCTCCCGAGATCTTGGAAAGGCCTCTTTAGCAGCTTTCAACTCCATCTTGCGTGCCTTTTCTGCAGCCTCCTATCATGGAGAAATGGCTGAGGGCCAGGGTAGCAGGAAAGGGAAGACTTGGCTCTTCTATATCTGGGTAAAAAAAAGGACAGAATGTTTATCACATGTCATAGATCCAAGCATGCTCTCGGGCTTCACGAGTCTCCAGGATCCCAATGGTTTGATGGGGCAACCCATCCAGGTATCCTGTGTCGCCCTACGGACTCAATGTGGTTCCATCTTGCGTGGTTGCAAAACATCTTATCTTCGCACAACTTCTAGGTGAAGAACCTTCACAACTTCCAAAGCTCCAATGAATTTCCCCAGGGTTTTCCCCACCTTCTTGGCTTCTTCCTCACGCTTCTTTTCCTTCTTAGCTTCCTCCTCCTTGTTCTTGCGCTCGTCCTCTGCCCTTTGTCTACCTCAGCTACAAATCATTCAGGCATCTAGGCATCCAGGCACACAGAGATGTTGTTAAATAACCAATTTTGGGTGGCATTGTGCTCTTCAAAACCCTGAAGTACTATCTTTGATTTTCTCCTTACCACTCAGCTTTTCTGATCCATTTCACCGGACCCTAGGTTGGATGAAATTTTTCAAGCATCGTTGGGGCCCCCCACTACGCATCTCTTCACGACGACGCTCCTTCGCCTTTGGAGGTGCAAATCTTAAGATACACCCCCTTTAGGCGCTTGTCAGAACCAAATTGGACCCTTTTTCCAACATAAATCCACTCAACCCCATTCACCCTTTGTTCTGTGTCAAGGTGGATCTCTGCTAATGTTGACCCCGGATTAATAAACCCCATGGTTGTTTAATTGGGGGGGTCCCACTTTAAAGGGGATTTATCACTTTTGGGGGTACCCCCCTTAATAATCACTATAGGGGTTTATTAATCCGGGGTTGACATTATCATCATCACTGTATGATTATTCCCCTTGCAAGCGGGAAATCCATGGATGCCCAATCTTAAAACTCTCCCAGCAGATCGGTGCTCCTCTTCCTCCGCCCTGTCTTGCTCCTTCTGCTTGCGTCGACGATCTTCATTTTCCTTTTCACGTTCCTCCTTCTTTCGGGCCTTTTCAGCTGAAATTCGGTGAAAACTGCAGTGAAGCTTGCAGCTTCAGGGATCCATCATTTGGAACATCAGGCCTTACAAAAATCCACCAGTGATTTTTTTGACAAAAATCCACCAGTGAAAAAAAGTGATCCAGCGAAAAGTATCTCCAACAAATGGTCTCGTTTCGTTTCAGGCCACCAATCTCCTGATTCCCTGGTCCACTTGAAGGATTTTTAGAAAATATCTAAAACCAAAATATAATTCTGAGGGATAAGATTTGAGAAACCGAGAAACCAGTGGCCCAACAATCTCGCCTCTTCCTCCATGGCCTTAAGCTTTGCTGGAGGAACATATTTGCCGCCACCGCCTGGAGTTGGGGTCCGTTGCAGCTGATATGCTGAGATTTTCAAGGAGAAAACAGACACCTCTCCTTTTCGTGCAAGTTGAGAAAGTTTGTTGTGCCATGTTGTGCCTAGTGCAGCAGCAGGCTTCTTCTCTTCCTCTTTTGAGTCTTTGGTGTCAAGATCCTGTTGGGATCAAATGGGAAGCACCACTACTCCTGCAATTACTTGACTGTCAGGTGTGCTTTTTCAACACTTCGCAGGGCATTCTTCATACGTCTTGATCCCTGTTTGACTCCATTTTTGTATCCTTTTTGATCCTTAACTTCGCGTCCTCGTCATTGGACTGTATTCTTGGAGCTTCTGGTGGAGCCTCAAAACGCATGGCATTTTGTTGATGTTCTGAGCACCTCATCTCACCCTGGGCATCCCAACATCACCACGATCTGGAACCTCAGTTGGAAACAGTTGCTTCGAGCCACGGGAAAGAACTGGCAATTTTATCACCAAAGTCCTGTGGAGGATTCTATTTCCAAACTAGTTTTCAAAAAAAACACACATCTAGCTGGATTTTTGTGGGTGCACACAATTCAAGAAACTCTGCGAAATGAAAAAAGACAAGAAACTGTGACCAAAGACTAAAAATCGACCGAAAAATCAGGTCAACCGGTCAACCGGTCAGCCTCAAGGCTTTCGCCAAGGGACTGGCTTGCTTCGTGGCTTCAGGTTTAGTCGTGGCCGCTCCGATTCACCACCGCCACCACGGTCGCCACCGCCACCGCCACCGCCTGTACGCCAGTTGCCTCGGATTTGAATGGAAGCAGCAAGATAAGGGATAATTAATGTAATGAAATGATGAAATGATGAAAATCATATCACCAACCTGAAGGTGTTGGATCATTTTATCATTTTCGGAGGTTTCCCTGACTAATCACTTCTTTTTTTCTTTACCCAGGTGTTCCGTGGGAAAGCTTCGGCCTCACTGAAATTCAACCTCTTTTTTGTGCCAGTGGCATTCCTGCAGGTGGAAAATTTGTGCGCTGTTTCCAATTTTCAAATTGTATACCCAGTTCATCCCAGTTCCTTACTTTCAAGACAAGCGGCCGTCATCAGCACGGCTGTTACCTGTCATTTCTGCTGTGAAAATCTGATTTTTGTGGTGTCAAACAAAACCCAGCAAAGAGGGTGCAAGTAAAAAGGTGTGCAACTTGCCTTTTTAAAAAAACAAAAAAAATATACATCACTTAGACTTGTGTCGAAAGGTCTTCCATCCAACCTTTCGACCCGGACCTCCACCTCGATCGCCACCTCGATCGCCCCTGCCATCGAAGTTCCGCCGGTCACCAAAGCCGCGGCGGTCGTCATCTCTGTCGCGACCTGCCACTTTTCAGCATCATTTTTCTTGGATCCTGGGGAAAACGTGTGGTTTTCCCTATATTTTTGGGGTAGAACTTGCAGGGAGCAATGAAACTCATTGACACATGGAGACCTGATAACTTGGAAGATTTTCAACCCAGCCGGCCTGCACTACCTCGCCAATCATCATCCTTTCCGGCCTGCTCCAATGACATCTCTCCACCATCACTCACAAGGAAAAAATATCGGAGATTTTTTGGCATGTACATAAGGTTGACAAACAAAGCTCCCGTTCATCTGCCCACCTGTGTATCCTCGCGATCCCGACGGCCAAAGCCACCACGGTCACCCCCACGGTCACCCCCACGGTCACCACGGTCTCCAAAACCGCCACCGCGGTCATCCTGGTGTGGTGACTTGTTGGCTGGGAATAGCTCAGCCAAAGGCTCTTGGGGGTCAACGAAGGGTTACCAGGTTACCACTCACGACTCACGACTCATTGCTCAACTTATCTGACTTAACACTTGAAAAGTCTCAGCTGCCATCTGGGACGGCTCGCAGTGGCAACAAAAGAACGAGAAATACACATCTGTCAGATTCATGGTGGGAATTCCTTAAGCCAGGCACTTTGAAATGAAAAATAAACATCAATTATACCGGCATAGACTCCAGATAGCATGAGGGGTTCCCAAAGAGTACAACCTGAAACCCATGTGCCACTGCATCTGGATTAGTCTGCTAATTGCTGATCCAGGGGAAGAACTTGATACATCACCAAAACTAACCGACCTCGACAACTGTCACCTAGAGACAAGAAAAAAACAAATCCAGCTGGACATGAGGATGCCACAAAGTGAAGTTGCATCCAGGATCGCCCTAAATCTGAAACTAAGCCCGCCTAGTGGGGACGGTGCTTGGGGGAGAGCATCCCACGTTTTACGGCCTCAGCCCCTCCCCTGAGGCTGTCACCCTACCACCACCGCGCCAGTCGCCGGTGTCAGCACGACTAGGCTCTGAGTCACCTTTGCCTTGATTGTGTCAGCTGCGTCTGAGGGTTCTGATGTCAAACTACAAGAAAAAACATCTCTCTCCAATTCAACCTCAAACCATGGATTTCCTGACCATTTGGATTCACCTTAAAAGGATGTTGGTCAGACAGGCCCTGGAAGATTCTCTGATTTTTCAAGTTCGACCACCGTTTTTGAAAGACTTGTGGATCCCTGCCCCCCAATTGGAACAGATGGTCCGTCGCCGCGCCAAAACTCTGAGATTTTGGAGGGTTCCCAAGTTGAAGATCGCTCCCGGCCATCGTGCAGGGAAATACACGTAATCGCTGCAAAATCGCTGCAGCTTCCAGAATCATACCGCATGAGGAATAATCCAGTTGATAGGTATATACGGTATATATATATATATATCATTTACTCCAAATCAAACCCTTCCTTTTGCAAACATTAACCAAGGCACCCTTTCCTTTGCGAGGGCCGTTGCTTCGCCAATCGTCAGCCTCACGGGCTCCATCGATGTCGCGGAAGCCTTTGCCTGACCGTTGGAAACATCCACGGTTTTTTTCGAGCGAGCAGCGATCTGGGTTTCAATGTATATATAAACATATTTATCACCTATCATGCATCCTGTATCATATATCATGAATCATGTATCATACGTCATGTATGTACAGTTTAATCTAAAAATGCATCAAAGAATTTAAGATAAAAATCACTTTACCTCGTTTCTCATTTGGAGCTTGTAGCCATGTCGAAAAGTCAGAGAACCAGGCCTTTTGCTTTGCCAAAGTCCTTTCCCACACTCTGGGACGGCAACTGAGATTCAGCCTCGGTCTCAGAGACTCATTTTTCCCATCCCAAAAAATTATCCGAAATTGCTGGGTAGCAGAACATCCCCAAGCATACCAATTTGTCAAGCAGAATTGTGAACCGTAACATGGCTCCCATTATCCAACATAAGCTGTTTGTTGTCTGTTCAACCAGTAGTTGTTCAAATTGCATAGATTGTAGTTGCATCTTTGCCTGAAACAAAACAGGCAAAAGGTCTTTCTCAAGGTTCCGGGCCATATTGCCACCGAACTTGGCGTTGAGATCCTTAGACCCGACCCACGAGTCGAGGTTCGTGCTGTTTTCGCTTCAAAAATTCTCAACAATCTCCGGTAGTTTGAACAAATGACCCCAACATTTACTCAAACAAATTGGACCACAAACACTCATCTGAAAGGGTGCCCCCATTCAAACATGCTTATGCTACACTGCTACACCAAGCTGAAAGACTCTGAGACGCAAATCAAATTCTACAGCAAGCCTTAGATAATATACATGGGACCCATGTATATATATATATATTAAGATCAAAAGATCTGCCCCATAGTGCTGCCATTTTGAAAAGGTCATCCAACTAAGGGAACTCTACGTCACCAACACGAAGGGCTGGTTCCATCACCAAGCTGCCGCCAAGCTCATCTTCTGCGCGGCCGGTTTTTTCCCCATGGCTGCGACACCTGAGGTTCTCAGTCTCCTCCGTTGGTTTTGGTCCATTTTTTCCACTAAAAAAAAAACCTCCAACAACTGGAATCCACAACCTGAGGTCAGCGCCTTTGCAAACACTTTTTTCTATCAGAAAAACTACTGAAATCGTAAAAATCTGAGCCAAAACTCACAAATGAGGTACTTTGGAGCTTTGATGAAAGACTTCAGTGCCTCATCCAAATCAATTTCAATGGAACGAGAGATTTAGACTAGTATTTCAGAGTATCACAAGGCATCCTTGATGCATTTGAGGCTTCAGATCCTGGAATTCACTGCATGCAGAGTAAACTCCAACTACAACGCGTTTTTTTGAAAGCTTTTTTCGTCGTTTCGGCATCTCCAAGCAGGCCTTGGATTTCTTGGAAGACTTTTTGTTAGAAAGCGTGTCAAAGGAGCCATATGACTGTAAACTGCTACGAATGATATCTATTTCCAGGTTTGAAGATCCCAATGCTTTGGTCCTTTTCAGTGAACCTTGCATACCCTTCCATCACAGGGGCTTTGTTCTCTCACCCCCCATGGCAGTGCCAAAACAGGTCCAATGTGACGGAAATTCCAAGGTGCTTCAATGTCAACAGGGGAGTTACGCAGATCAAGAGCAAAGCCCGGGAACAGCAGATCTATGAGGCCTCCAACAGTGGCAGGACATTCCGAAAAGCAAATTATGCACGCAAGCCGATCTACATTCTGAAACTCTCGCTAGGCTTTCATTTACAACATATTCATCTTCAAATCATGGATCTCGTTTCCGAAATCGGCGCCTATATCGTGCGGGATTGAGATACAGTTGGTAGACTGGTAGACCTTGATTGGTACCTGGTCGACACTTGAGAAAGCCCAGGGAAGAAACCATCTTTGCCAACGTCCAGTTCGTTTGGAACTGATACAGGACTGACAGGACAACACCATATCAACCCTCATTGCCACTTCAAATCCACACAAGATCCTGGGGATCCGGCCGCTCGCGAAGCTACCAAAATCACGTAAGTTTCCAGGAGTCATCTTCTCATCCAACACGCCGATCAAAGAGTCTTAGGTCACCTGCCAAATCCAAATTCAAACAACAACTGGTAGGTTGATAAATCATAGACATGATAAACATGCAACATCTCTGCGGCACGACCTTTTTCTCGCTCTTTTTTTTTCTCGAAAAAAACCTATCTGTACGAATCAATTGCCTCCAGAATCGCTGATTTCAAGGCGGGCGCCAAGGATGAGGAGTGCCCAGCCATTGGCACCACTTTCAACTTTGCTAAAGGAAGAGACTTTCGCAATGTCCAAGCGTTGATAGGTGGACAAATCAAATCATTTCGACCATGCAGAATGGTACAAGGAATGTGGGCAATTCGACCACAATCATCAAGGAGCTGCTGGGAGTCTAAGAAGCAACCATTCCTTGGGGCACATGCTGCACAAGTGAAGTGAAAAACATGTGGGAAACGAAGCGAGAACACCAAGTGGACTGGGTTTTCCAAACCAAAGGTGATACTTTCCCACGTTGATGCTTTTTCAAATGAGAAATACCTTCAAAATTCAAAATAGTCATAGTTTCAGCGTCTTATGTTACAGTATGTGGTTTCAAACCTCATGATTAAAATGAATTTGACATCTAAGTTTCGCCATGTAGTTCATTTCAATGGCGGGTCCAGGTCCTGCCTCTTCTGGTTTGCTGGCAATCTCTTCAATGATGTTCTCATCCGGGCAGAGGCTCAACAGTCGCATGACCCAACGCAAATACGCAGCGCAGGCCGCGTTTCGGACACTTGCTTCCGGCGACGTTAAACGCTTGGCATAGCATGAAATGACTCTGGCGGGCGACGTCTTTTCGGGAAGGATCGCCTTTACAAAGGCTTCATAGTCTTCAGGAAAAAAGAGTCCAGCACCCTGTGCGCTGTATACAAACTCAATGCCCGCCTTTTTGGTGCCGAGAGCGGAGTGGTGGAGGGTCATTAAGTCATGGCTGCCAGAGGGGCTGGAAGGGTTTTGTTTTGGGAGCTTGATCATGGTAGTGTAAGTATATTCCGGGAAAATGGGCGAAAATTGTAGCTCTCGGTTCCAGGATTCAATGAGAAGACCATCAAAAATCTTCCATTTTTGGTCGAAAATTCACCTGGCCTTGCTGGGAATGAAGATGGAATACAGCACCATAGCCTTAACGGTGTCATGATACTTCGTGGCATAGGCCAACGCCAAGGTCGAACCCCAACTGCCACCAACCAGCAAATCCCAGCGCTCCAAACTGAGGTGCTTCCGTAGCAGCTCGATGTCCTCACGGGACAAAATGGCGATGAAGATTTTGGAATCAATGTTATGAATCTATGGAACCTTTCGGTGATGTCTACTATTGGGGTACAGTATAATTTCAACTGGGATTTGTATCCGCATCCCCGACGAAGCACCCAGCCAATATCCTGTCCTTCTGGACGAAGTACAGGGGCTGCTTCCCAAAATTTGAGACTTGGAGTTTCCCCTTCATGTCCAGGCAATGGATTGGACGATCCATTGACTGGACATGAAACGGAAACTCAAGTCTCAAATTTTGACCTGATGTTGTGACGACTGTGATACAGCTGACGTACAGGACTATATGTTTATTGACTTTATGATCTCACACCACCTCCCACGCCCGCGAATGACTGTCCCACAAGAAAACTTGCCCCAAACATTTCAATTCTGGAAAAAAAAACATGACTCCTCAATCAAATTCGCGGTGTGGTTGTCCTCCGTGAAGGCAGAGGGTCGCGTTTGCCCAGCACCCCTCTGATCAAAGGTCACGATACAAAAGGCCTCTCCAAAGATGGGACATAGAGTCGGAGTGAAGAAAACAGAAATGACAAAGGAATATTACTTATTAGTCTTATTACAGTTTCTTGTTACATCCGTCAACCCAACCAAGAGACTAACAAACCTCGCAAAAAACTCTCTGCCACCTCCGGATCAAAAAGTCGCCGATGTTTGGGGCTGCAGCCATCACCAGGACCTCCATGTAGAAACAAAGCCACTTTGCCGTTGGGATTCCCCGAAACCTGCTGCAGCTTCAGTGCGGATGTTTGCATAACCTTGATAAACCCAGGATGCAGTGTCTCACTCTAGGGGAAACGTCTCAAAAAATCAAGTCCTCAAACTCAAGAGCCAGCTTGACCAAGTATATCAAAGTACTGTGGACACCTTGTGACAGGTGCAACATAACTCCTGAACAAAACTCGCCTCGTAGTAGATTTTGGAGCATCCATCTGCCGTCTCCAACATGCCCGTTTTTCGAGCTTCCACTTCAGGGAAGAGGCTGCGCAACTCACTTCCTTCAGAGCCTTGACTTTGTTGACATCTCGCCAACGACCTTTGTTGGTGCCGTCCCCACGGCAGTGCCATGGCAGCACAAGCAGCGCCAAAGCAAAGCCGCAGAGGTGCTTTCCTCTCCACCCGCAAGCTACGAAGCACCGCACGGAGAGGCCGTCGAATCATGACGTCGGCGTGGCACGGTTCAGAGGGTGGGGATGGCAGAGAAGCCAACATCAAAGACGAAACCAAAACAAGAGTTTTGTGATGTTTCGTGGGAGGATAAATTCCCAACATCCTTTTTGAAAAAAACAACAACAACCAACAGTGTGGATAGCAAATCATTTGGAATATTTGAGAGCTAGGACTTTCCACCATTCTTCGTTTCAATGAGTGGATCTTGAGTCGCTGCCAAATGCTTTCAGGTGAAGCTTTGAGGATTGCTGATGTGTCTCTCTTGCCTTTCTCAGTACTACAGGGTCAGCTCTGGGAAATTGGAAGTCAGAACTCAATACTTTTAAATTTATCTTTAGAAAAAAAATCTAGATTCTAGATTACTGCAAATATCTGCTGCTCAAATATATACTATGAACATGAACATATTATACTGTTGATGGAATAAATCCTGCACCAGTCGATAGGTAGTTTATCCTATTATTTACAAGATTTTGTACATCAACAGGATCATCCACTAAAATAAAAAAACAAAAAAACACTTGTCTCACCCACAAACAGCCCAACCTGAGTTCTAAAACTCGTTGGTGCTTGGTACCAACATATGGTGGGTGCAAGCACCCCGTGATGCCGGTGCCTTAGAATGCGTGGAAGGTTGACGCATCACAGGTTGGTTCAATCTGAAAAAAAACACAGCTCATCTTGAGAGGATTCACCTGTAGGTTGATGGCAATCTCACTAGAGGTTTTTTTCTACTCAGCTTCATATTTCCAAATTTTCAAGTATGTATAATACCATGCGACCACCAGTCGAGGTGCGACGAAATCCTTTTTTCTCGTAAAGCTTCACTGCTACTTCATTCCTTGGTCCATCGTGATGGCGAGGAAAAAACTGGAGACCAGTGTATGGTCAAAAGTTGCCACATTTGCACAAACGCCAAATGGGAATCTTTGTCAGAACAAAACACTCTTGTAGCTTAAACTCATACCGGCGTTGTAAAACCTAGTGTCCTTACTTGATGACCATCGTCTACTGCAGTGGAACAATTCTTTGCCACTTTGCAAACTACTCATATCATCTCTCTCAAGAGATCTCATTTCAGCTTGAAGTTTGTTTTATGCAAAGATTCCCAATATCTTTTGTTCATTGGCACCCTTGTTTGAACCGGTTTCTTCTTTCCAACGCAAGACAAGGTGCGAATCTGCCACATTCAACAGCACCCGGCGCACTCCAGCCTCACTCGCCTCCAGCAGCACAGCATCCAGCAGCGCCGAGCCCAAACCACGGCCCCGCAAATCAGGCGAGACCCATAGGCCTAGACCTACGTCACCTTGGAAAATGGGGATGTTAGGAGATCTTAAAGTGTTGGGGCCTTTGGGGGAAGACACAACTGAGGGATCAAAACTCTAGTTCACCAAACTTAAAGACTCAGAACCAGGAATAAGAATTAGACTCCTCGATCACTCCACTAACTTTCATCATCCAGCCCGCACCCTGCAAGATTTCAGTGTGCCTTCCGCAAGACCCAGAATCATCGTAAAGGCCACATCTTTCTCGCCATCGGAAAAGACGAAAACTGCGCCTTCACTGGCAGAGGTCAAAGACTGGTGATCCGGGATGCAGTGTGTCATGTCCCAGGTGCACCTTGCAAAACTGTTCACAAAATAATGCCCAAACAATACCATAGATAGATAGCTGAGAGTCAGCAAAAGATCCATACAGCTCAAAGAAATGCTGGTTTGGTTTCTACCGAGGTTTTGAAGACCAGGAGCAGTGATCCCTACTCACTAGTCAAATTGGGGGTCGACTTCCCACAGTACACCTACTCATATGTCATGTTCCACAGAGTGAAAACCTGTGAATGTTAAGAGTGCCCTGTTGAAATGATTCATTCTAGTGATTCTAGTGAAGGAAACTGGCCTTGTTCCATGCGTTTCCGCCACAGGCTTTCAGGTTGCTGCTCCTCCCGCAGCAAAGTGGCAGTGAAAGCTTCTGGGGAGTCGTCCATGGCACCTCACACACTTTTTGGCTCGTTTCCTTCTGGGCTCAGTGCTATCATTCTCAGCCAACACATAAGTGTTGTCTAAAATTTTGCAGGCCATGAGTCAAGAGTTATAGTATGAGAGTAATATGAGAGTTGTTTCAGAGTCAAATAAGTCAAATAAGCAGTCATACCAAAAATGACATCTTGGGGTTCATGTGAATCAAGCAGTTACCTTCACTCTACCAGTCCAAGGAGCGCAAGTAGATGGCTCTGAAGCGCAGCCAATCTGAAACCTCGAGCTTCTGCAAGAAGGGAGGCGCATCCATGCCAAAGCCACACACTGGCCACTGCAAATAGACTCGAAAACCTTCAACCACAGAAACTGTTTGATTTCATCCAGTCACTTCAGTTATGCTACGCTTGTCTGTAGGTAAAACTGGTTTGCAAATGGCCTTAGCTGCAGCCCATGCTTCAGGTGAATGGCCGCACCATGTCAAACGTGTCGTCTAAATCCTTATCCATTGCTTTTGAGGCTCCGTTATGCCACGGTACTGTATCGCTTGATCGGCTTGATCCATCTCGTTGGCCGTGGACTCTGTGGTCTTCTTAAGATTGAACTTTAGCAATTTTTTTAGCCGTTGTGACCATACACCTCCAATCTTGGTTAGGTTGACTTGCATTTCAAAGCAGGCTGATGCTTTGAGACAAAATGCATTCACAAAAAAGCTTAGGCTCATGGGTTGACCAAATAGGTGTCTCTGAACGTGAAGATACATTTTCAGATCTTTTCAGCCGCCGCCTTTTTTCGCGTGACCTATGTCTTTGCCTGGTTTTCGTCGGCATCAGCCATGAAGAATGCAAGAAATCTGCAAGTCAAGGCCCCATCCTCCATGATAATCAAGCCGTCTGGCACAAACATGTCCATTGTTTGTTGTGATCTCGAACCTGTCACCAAATGGGTCGCCGTTGCGACGGTAGCCTGAATTTGCGGCGTAGGAGGCACAAATGATGTTGGGGGAGCCATCCCAAACGCACTTGGTGTTGTGATGACTGCTGCCAATGTGAACATCTCTCCTGGTTCTGATGTTGTCTTGGATACTGTTGCAGTTGAACCAAAGCTTCAAACCCCATCCACCATGAGAATCGGTCCTCCGGGCACAAACATAGCCCCATGGATTGTCAACACTCACAAAAAAGCTATCACCACAATGTCTGCAGTCGTCGTTGGTGCGGTATGCTGAATCGGCTGTATGTGCATCACAACGCATCTCGTGTGTAATCAGAAGGCACTTGACATTTGCCTCACTGCTGCCCATGTGAATGTTCTTTACTTGGAAGCCAAAGGAACCACCGGTTGGATCACATTCCAGCCGAAGGTTGAGTCCCCAACCACCACCATAATCCGTCCGGCGCGCGCACCATCTGTGTCCATCCTGCAGGGTTGGCTTACTACATCCTTTGGCTTGGCTTACAGTTCACAACAGTTCCTCATGTTCCATCAAAAAGGATGAATGGAAAATTTGATTGAAGCCGCTGGCAGCCGGCCTGGTAGACTGAGTAGGAATCTGGCTCGGTGCCAAAGCCCAAACGCACGCCTTGATTACCTCCATCTGATCGACATCGCACTGGCTCGTCTGGCATAGCACACTTGGTGTTGACTGAGCTGGAACCAATTGGCACGATGACCTTCAGGTTGTTGTTGTCCACTGGACAAGCAATCTCCAACTTCATCCCCCAGCCAGCATGATAGTCATCGCGCTTGATGCAAAGGGACCTGGGGTTGTTGGGATCAGAGCGCCAAATGCTGAAATCATCTCCACAATTTCTGCAATCGTCGTTGGCGCGATTGTCGCCATCCCCTGCATAAGGCTCACAATTCACACCAGAAAAAGCACGACCACAGATCTGATTCCATGGCGATGGACCGATGTACTCAATGGTAACTCCAGCCTTGTTCTTAGCAATCTCACGGCTGTTGTCATCTTCATGAAAGTCAAAGCCCAGCACCTGGTGAAATTTGCAAAAACATCACCGGCATCCATCGGCTGGTTCACACCGTGCCCGAAGTATTAGGGCTTATAGTAGGGAATAACTCCTATGCATTTAGAAAGAAAAAATGTGCAAAATAAAGCAATAAAAATAGTAATAAGTTAATAAGTAATAAATAATAATAGCAACGTACAAAATATTAAACCCTTGGTTTTTTTGCCAAGTACCTTACAATAAAGTTCAAGACCTCACCTTGAACCACTTGCCAACGGTGCCGACAAAAGGAATGCTGACACCAAGCAGGACATCCACTGAGAAGTCAACACCAGTTACTCCTCTGGCAGCATAGAATTCCTCTAAGCATCGGAAGTGCTGCGAAGGACCAAAGGTGGCACAGTGGCTGTCACAGGCCTTGGTCAAGTCCCCCAAGTTCAAGTTCACAGCAAGGCTTGCCCGAACTCCGATTGGTGGAGGGAGCGGGATCGGGAGGCTCATATAGAAGTGGACCTTGCTGATGAAGGGATGATATGTGATTTTTCCGATGCTTTGGCAAAGACTCCAGCCCATCTTGTCAGCAGCCTCACCCAAGACACCCCCAATGCACAGCTTGAGCTCTGCAAAGTAATTGTACGTGGCCAAGAAATCAGCAGTTGAGCCACATTTTGAAACATCCACTCCTATGTCCAACTTGAATTGAAAGGGATCTCCTGGTTTGACCCCCTTGCAGGGTGTGCAAAAGCCCTTCATGCAGCTGGCAGATGTTCCCATGAGTTCTTTGATGCTTCCAAAGACATCCAGGCTGTAGGAGCCACTTGTGCTGATGCAGTTGTCACCATTGATACAAAACGAGCAATCAAACGGAGCTGGCTTTCCATCAGCATCTTGGCATGGCCCCAGGCCAACAGGGGTTCCAGTTTGGACTCCAGTTTGCAACAGCGAGTTCAACTTGCGGCTTTCTTCTTGCATTAACTCAACCACCTTCGGCTGCAGGAGGGCTAAGGGCTCTGCATGATGAGCATCGCACCACAGGGCTGGGCGCTTCTTCACACACAAGCACTGAACATATGCTTGGATTTCCTCGTTTTGGCTGATCCAATGCTCTGGCCGTTCCTGTTGCAGCCGAAAGTTGGAGTCACAATACTGTTCCTTTGTAAAGCCATGGATCTTGTCGTAGTAGAGCCGATCCAAATAAAAGAGCCGTGCCATCCTCGGCTTGCTCGATCCATGTTGAAGAGCCGCTTGCATCAGTAAAGGCTCCAGCGGCACAGCTTCTTCCCTCTGGTGCCGGTGGAGCCGTTTCGCAAAGTGGTGGCCCAAGTTGTTCTTCTCATCATGCAAAACAAGGGCACTCTTAGCATAGAAATCCAAAACTGAGAGGTGCTTGTGCATTTGAAGCAATTGTGATTCAGCCACCAAAGCACTGCACTCTGGTGACTCATCTGCAAGACGGCCTACGAAGAAGTCTAAATCGAGCACACCAGACTGGCAAATGCCTTCCACGTAGTCAGCAAGATCCTTTGCAACCCTCGCCTCTTCCACGGTCATGTTTCCAGAATGCATGATCGATGCTTCATCTTTGGCAACTGTCTGTGCTTCAGATGATTCTCCACACATCTCAGCCATCTTGGCTAGCTTCTCAGTGAAATGATCAATGGCTTCTTGAGTCAAATTGGCACTCCCCAAAATCCTCTGTGCCTCAGCCTCAAACTCTTTCTTCACCAAAGCTTCAGCAGCATCACGGCCAGCAACCATGGCTGCTTCAATGACACCTGTGTCATCCGGCCAGTCAGACCCCAAAGCTTTGACAGAGATGTTTGCGGCTCTCAGCTTGGACAAAATTTCCGCTGTCCTCACCAACTCCCAGAGAGATTGCTCATCGCCATGCATGTGACTTTGTAAACATGCATCCACCATTGCAATGATGTGAGAACCATTGGTGTGATTTAAACTTGACGCACTGGTCGACTCATTCACTGCATCGCTCGAGAAAGGCTCGCGAGCAGTGTGGGTTTGGAGCATCGCTGGGCTTTTTGCAGCACCATCACAAGTTTCTTCTGCCAGGCCCAGGTAAAGAATATTGATCACAGTATAAAGGCTGTATAGCCCACGCCAACCCAACATTGCGGATCGGGAAGCGGTAAAAAGGGGAAAGCGGGAAAGCTGTGCTTGAGCAAGCGCTTCGGGAGCAGCCCATGCTTCAGGTGAATGGCATCCGTTGCTTTTGAGGCTCTGAGGATCCAGGGATCCAAGCGGTCTGGGTGAAGCAGATCTTGGGAGGGGACTTTTTGTGTTTTTTGGGGGGTGAAGTGAATGGACTGTCCAAATGTCACCTATCTTGAACTTGCGATGTTTCAAAGCAGTAGAGAGAGAGAGAGAGAGCATGCACAGCTCACATTTGTTGGTGCACTCTTCAAAGGCTACCAACAACTTGCAACAAAAATTGCAACTCGGAATTAGACTTACTCTCTCCAATTAGATGACTAATCTATGCTGCGATTGTTTTCAACCTCAACGTCCTGTACAACTTTAGCAGAAGTTGAAGCTGTTCGACTTTGAAGCTTCCTCTGCTCTCTAGCACTGCGAACACACCCGCTGCCAGAGGTGAAAATTGTCGACGGGGCCCCGATCTTTCAACACATGAAAGTGGGGGGCACCCGGGCACCGGCACTACACAGCGCCTTCACTGGCATTTTGGAAACGTCGTTTTGACCATCGATTGCATGGGGCAGGTTCAGCCCTCTCGATCCTTGGCTTGCGTTGCGTCAGCAGCTGTGGAAATGAAAGTCGTCAAGTCGTCTTCATTTGCACCTTTACGACCTGCTGCTTTGGCAAATGATAGGAACATGATTAGCATCATCATTTTGCAAAGCATCGGAACCACATCAATAGGATCCATTGGCTCCAGTTCGTGGACTGCTTCTGATGCTTCTGTCTCTGCCGTGGTCGCATCACTGAAACCTCAACCGAAAAACAGGTTGTTTTGATGGAGGCACCCCAGCAGCATCCTGCACCCAGGCCTTGTGCTCGGCATTGCGAGCAGGAACCTCTGTTGAATTTTTTCAATCAACGGTTTTTTGGAGTTGGTGGCTGTCCGGAAACTCAAAAAGGGAACGATCTTGCGATATATTCGCCCCAACCTTTTAACATCTAGCTTTCGTATCAATGACTTATCTAACAATTTACAAGGAAGGAAACCCCAAAATATAAAACGATTACAGTATAAACAATTCATCAAAAAAACAATCCAAAAGCCCATCTGCCAAGTGACCATCTCCATCTGCCAATTGGCTCCATGGCAGTGTGGTATTGCAGCTCCGGCACTCCACTTGCAGCTCCGGGGAACCTGCAGCGGAAGAAGCCTCGGTCGGGAGCACTTGATTTTTTTGATCATCTTAGATTGATCTTAGATTGATCCTCTTGATTACCTTGATCATCTTGATCTGATCATTCTATCATGTGGAGTCAAGTTAAATCATGTTAAGCTTTTTGTCCGCTCCTTTGAGTCAGCTCCTTGACGGCAGCAGGTTGGATCCAAGTCACTGAAAAATCCGGGTTTCCACCAGCAGTGCCACCACTGCTGGTCCAAGAATATGATGGTGCTGGACCACCTGCCAAACAGCTCTGTATTTTGAACACGTACTATTCAAGCGCTCCATCAATCAGCTTGGGCGACACTTGGACGAGTCCAAGGGCACCTGCAGTTAGCTGAGACTTGTCTTTGCCATCCTGGCCATGTCGAAACTGCTCCACTCGCATCCCATCAACTGTGGGCAGTCCAGCTAATGCCATCGCACATTCGCCAACCTCCGTACCACCAGTCTTTTTAAAGTATAAAACGGCGCCTTCGTCTTGCCAGCAGCGAGGTTCACCTTTTGCTGTTCTGCTTCTGCTTTGATCCATTTGTTGACCTCACTCTCAAGGGTGAAGATGAACATAACATCAAATCCCATGACCAAAGTAACTTTCACCTATCTGTTTGTCACACTGTCAATCGAAATCTTCGTTTTGCATCCAAGCTGCGTGCAGAAGTTTTGGACCCAACGCCGAATCCGCCGAGTCTGACCTACCACAGATGCGAACAGCGCAGCAACGCGCAGCATAGCTTTCAGAAGCATCTCTAAGATCCGCGGATGAGACGACAACAACGACAACAACGACAAGAACAACCACAACAACTACAACAACAACAACAACAACAACAACAACAACAACAACAACAACAACAACAACAAGAACAAGAACAACAACAAGAACAAGAACAAAAAGAAGAAGAAGAAGAAGAACAAGAAGAACCAAAAAGAGAAGACATCATCGTGAAATCACGGTGAAATCAATGTGAATCAACATCATCATGGGCAAGTACCTCCGCTCTAGATCTGCAAGTCGTCTTTGAACACGACATAACTCAGCCTCGTCCAGAGGTGCTTGGTTTCATCTGGGAAGAGTTGAGACCAGTAGTGAAACGTGGAGGTTAACCACATCTGAACCAAACTCCAAACGCCCAAACATTGGCACTTCAACATTGCCTGTGTGTTGGCTTTGCGTAGCTCGGCACCAGCATCGATGACCTGAAAGGCAAAAGTGTGAGGATAAGGAAAGAGTTGGACTACATTGAAAGCTCCAAGGGAAATTCCAGAAGTTGTTCCTCACCCTCACCACCCCTTGTCATATGATTTGCCCTTTTTGGCACCTTTTGGCACCCAGTGTATCTGTACATATCTGTACCCATCTTAGATTTCAGTCATCCCACCTTCTGCGGTTGCGTCAGCTTCTGTGCAACTGCCTCTGTGCTTCGCGACGTGCTTTTCGTAACGCGTCCCTTTTCAGCGAAGCGCTGCTTCTCCAGTGTTCTCAACCGCGCCTGTTCTTGCAAGTGTCCGCACAAATTCCACCAAACGTGTCGCAAGAATTCTTAAAAGAGCGGGAAGTTCACCGGAAATTCAGTGGTTTCTGACTGTGGTGGACCTCCGGCATGGATAGAAACAAACACTCAGACATTGACAAACTCCTTCGCTGATAGGTCCTAGACATGTCTTTTCAAAGATCCCAACGTGTTGCAAAACCCAACCTCTTCACCCACAATGAAGTCCGGCATTTCGAAGTCAGAAGGATGCTCAATCAATCCACCACCCTCTACATGCTTCACACCTGCGGACAGGGCTGCTAGAAAAAATGTTCGGCCACTTCCAGATTTGCAGATTTCTCTTCAAAAGCAGAGGGAATTCAAACGATACCCTCAAATCAAGTTCGATCATGCCCCTTCTAAGCTGCCATCCCCCACCAGCACTGCAAGTCCAAGTTGCAATGTCCAGCTTGCTGCAAACGACTGGCAATCGCTGAACGATGATCTTGTCCTAGGCTTCTCCCGCGGCAAATAGATTGACATCAGAGGTGAATTCTAATTACTAGTTAAACCCTCACACCTACAGTTGTAGAGAATGTGCCACAAAAAACATGCTTTGATAATGACTTCCACAACAAAATAGCCTTTCCCTAAGGCTTTAAGGGAAAGTTCTTCGCGCAAATTTGTTGGACCTCAAAATTGCCAAAACGGCTCCGAATTCACTACCAAGGAGCGCCAATCTTCTTCTGCGCCTGGCAGGCTTTCAGACACTGATTGATTCCAGCTTCTAAAAATATTCAAAATTCAAACAGTAGCGAAGCTCTGTATGCCTTTTTCCGTTTGAGCCATTTTGGCACAACATCACAGCCAAAAAACATGGATGCATCTCAATGCCTAAAAAAGCAGTGCGCTTTCGTCGTGCCCACCACACCAGCTCTGCTAGAAGGTTGCGCCCTTCATCCTGCGCGGCCCAAAATGTACTCTGTACGTGTCTTCATGGTGTTACAGAAAAATTCAAGAAGATTTGTCAACATGCATTATGATAAGTTATATAATAAGTCGAGACCATACTGTCTTTGCGGTTTGTGTTCAACCCTCATGTACCTCCCGCAAATGCTTCAGGATTCCATAGGCACCCTCTCTGCCAAGAGGGGCAGAGCGATAGTGTAAGGAATGTCCTCATTGCCATCTGGAGGGAAAGATGTGATGTGCATTGACATGTTTTCACATTTGCACGATTTGCTCTCTTTTTGCACAGAACTTAGCTTCCGTCGCTTGCATGCTCCTTCCAAATGACTCGGCTTCAAATGTGAGGGGCCTTGTTCTGGATTAGAACCTCAGAATGGGAAGAAGGTCCACTCTTGTGACAAACACTCCGTTGTCTTGCTTCAAGGGGCGGAAATCGTAGAGCACCCGGATAGAATGAAGAGAAAGGAGCTCAAAGAAAGCCTTCTCAAGCAAAGACCCACATCCCAAAGCATAGATGGTTGCAGCATCTTGCCTCGGTCGCAAATTGGTTCATCGCCGATTTCAGCAAACACCAATGCACGACTCAACATTCCAAGTGGCTGTTCTATGTGAAGGTGGAGTCTCCTCCATTCTCTCACCATCAGGTCCCCTCGACCATCCCATTCCTCAGCATCCTCCGCATCAATCATTTCTTGCAAATGCCTGCGAGAAGCAAGATGCGCATCGAGCCATCGATCAGCTGATCAAAGGAAGGACTTTTTTGCAAGTCACAATCTAGACAAGTATATATATATATATATATAGGTGGTGGTTTGATTCCACCCATTTGAAAAATAACAGTCAAATTGAAAATAAAGAATGTTTGAAACCACCACCTAGACCAGATTGCATGAGAGACCTTTCAGGAATTGGAGAATTTTGAATTGATACTTACAACCCCTCTCCAAACAAACCAAGTTAATCAAACCGAGAGACGCCAGCTCCTGGCAATGACCGGCACCAACTGCCATGTCTTGCTGCAGCTCCTGAACGAAATCAAAACAAGTAAAATTCAGCTGCAAAAAAATTTTCCCCCCGTCACTCCAACTGGAAGCCACGCATCTGTGACTGCTGTCCACGTTGTCGGTTCCGTCCTGCAGTTGTTCCAAAATGGCATGCTCCTCAGTAAAGCCAAGTGAGTTGAGCCAAAGGGTGGAGAAATGACTGACCATCCGCAGCCACAACTGTGACAGCCAAGCATCTTCCCAGTCCAGCTCTGTACTCAATGGTTGGACCACCTCTCACCCACAAAGCTGATAGACGAATCAGGAAATCCTTGAAAGTTCCGGTAAGAGTACAGGTTACAGGTGCCTTTGCTTTTTGAACTTCGTCTAGTCGTCGTAGTAGGGCTGAAGTTTGAGATGACCTGCCAAAGAATCAACGGCTACGCAAAAAAAAAAATATGATGTACTTCTACCCAGCACCTGTCATTTGGGTCACAGGAATGCGATAGCAGCAGCGCTCCATTACCTGCAGATGTGTCCGGATTGTGCTTGTCAGAATGACTCATTCAAAACATCACACATAGAACTTGCTCATCAGGTATCCCACTATCCCCGATTTTTGTGTCAATGCCATCCAGAAGACCACTCAGCAATGCTTCGGCCGCCAGGGCAAGATCAAATCCAGTGTGTTTGAGAGCTGCAGCTGCCTGCGCCCATGGCACGTCACTTCTCTTGCTGGAAAGTTTTGAAAACGTTGCAAGGGCCGAACCTCCGCCTCACCAAAGCCCAGTTCCATCAAATGCTGCATTTCTGTGGATTGCCTTGCCATCTGATGAAAATTGGACGCCTGGCCATGTAGCACTTGTGCACCCCAGAAATCAACACAAATAAACCACACGGAACTTGTCAGGATCCACCTGCGCCTGGTAGCCCAAATGGGCATTTTGCAGCATGCCAGAAGCTTTTGATGATGGGCCGTCATGGATAGCCTGCCATGGGGCTGCACCTGCAAAAACGGGCGTCATGGCGAATAACAACTTCACTGCGTCTGTTGGAAAGCTCTGCTGGCCCCGCCTGATGACTGTTGCCCTGTTGGCATGAAGAACATGACGACGGACATCCTGCCTCCATACTCATCGAAGGTCGAGCCTGGCTCAATACTTTGAGTTCTTGACTTGAGCGTTGATGTTCCCAAAGCAGATTCGAGAGTGGTAACCCATCGGAACATGCTACACTTTGAATTAAAACTCGGAATTGATCCTAAGACAAAGGATGACAGTTCCTTCTTCAAGGATCGTGGAAGACGAAGGCCCCATATGGCTGCTATTCACTCAGTAAATGGCACCTTCGCCACACATCTTGGGAACTCCATGACGCTGCGTTCCAAAGATGATGAGGTCTCCATCTCTCAGAAGAACTGGTTGTCCGTCCTTTGCTGATCCACGGGGTTCTGTCTGTTTCCACAGCATACTTGAATATTCAAAATGCAGAAGGAATGTGCATACAGTATATAGACTGACTGATATCATAAGTATGAGTTACATGGTACAGTATATAGTCAAAAATTGAGGTCTCTTAAAGTACCCCTTAGTTGTCCAGACAGTTGGTTTTTCATGCTGTTCAACGGGAGCCAAGATGCAATCGTCAAAATTCGAGGTGAACCGAACGACATCAGGGCAGTCCAGGCCTGCACAGAACCGTAGAAAGGAAGCAAAGGTAATTCGAAATCGACCGTGTCACATGTTGAGGGAACGAAACAAATCCCATTGGAAGTTCAAAAAATTCAGTCCCATCTTCTGTGTCAGCATCTATCTCGGAAGCAGGAGCTTCCAACCTCGTGTCTGTGCACGATAGCATCAGAGTTGCCATCTGGATACCAAAGCAAGCCAGGCCTGAGGCACAGAATCTAAATATATAATTACTCAAAAACTGTCGCAAACATCTTAGCTAACCGTCACTCCAACAGTACTTAACTTGCTGAAGCATCAAGTCCGTCCTTTCCTTTAATATAAGAAACTCGACACCCCTGGAATAGGAACTAATGATAATGTTTCTTTCTTCGTTGCAGCAGCAAAACCTTCAACAACTGAGTCTCTCCATGTCTTGCCCGGCATTGCCCTGCCTTTTGAGCACACGGTCATCAATACCTTGCTCCACCATGACTCGCTGAATCAGCTTGTCCAATTTGGGGAGACGGCCAGGTATCACACCATCCTTCCTTCAATTCAGAGAAATGCAGTGGTGTGCGTTCTTAGGCAAAAGAGACACGCCACTGAGGTATTGCTGTTTTGTGTTTCAGAATATCCAGGTCAGTAAGGCACCTACGCATTCTGGTTTCCCTGAGGCCGCATTCGGCCTTCCTTGTCATACTTCAGCCGGTAGCCACCGCCATTGCGGAACTCGCGGCCATCTGCCATGGGCTGCACCCATTCGGTGGTGGCAAGCGCATCCTCATAGATACCTTGTCCCTTTCCAAATCCACGGATGATTTCGATGTCTCGCCAGAATTCTGTCTTCAGGTAGTCATGGACCTGCAAATCTCGCAAAACCAACACTTCCATGAGCTGAAGAAAAGCAATTGTCCAAATACATCTGTTGATTCATGAATCAAACTCCACAAATCATGATCATTCAAGTTTTCGAGCACCAATCTGATAAATGGGAACAGCAATAAAACGCCGACTAAACACAACAACAAATCTATCAATCAAACCAATTGACGAGTGCTCTTGAAGGCACCATATTTCCTCAAAATTAACCAAAACATGGTGCTGGCGAGGCTCTCCAGCTGGTTTCGGTACCTCCTTTGGCTCTTTGCGCCACCAAGTTTGTACAAATTTTGCTGGTCTGCCAATACTTTCCGCGATCTCAGCTTTCTCAAGGCCTTCCTGCCAGGGGCTTGTGAATGACTTGATGAGGCTTGATGGCATTACCCAAGATGCCTTGATTCACTGTGACTCACCCGGGCGCTCCTTCCGAAGAGCTATTGTCCGTAGCCTGTCTTGGTATTCCTGCAAGGTTCAAAAATGTCCAACTCCAAGAAAACATATGAAGGTGATCAAATACATTTGTCACACATCTTCAACTTGAAGTCACGAAGCCTTGTAGGCTGGGGAGCTGTTCGACTCCAAATTTCCAGCCGGATCAGTGGCTTCGCAAAACTCAGAGAAGTTTTCTTTGCCACTGAAGCATTCCAACCTGAATTTTCATCTGAGAGGTTGGTACTCAACAAAATCCAATTTGTAACAGAATAGAAAAATAGGCTCTGACATCTGTCTGATAGGCTCCATTTGAACAATTTGATTTCATAGCCTTTCTACGAAGGGCAGAATGGAATCTACTTGAGATGTATCCAAATAAATGTTTTCGAATTGGTAAAGGGCAGGACCAAACATACACCTTTTAACTTCACAGTACCATCCCTGAGATTCAAACCATCGAACTTTCTCCACAGGGTGATTGTCCTTGTTGGCAGCGTCACTGCTGGCAAGAGCGCTTACCAGAGTACGTGGCGGCATAACATTGAAGCAAACTTGAAACAGGAATGTCATCACAGTGCTGCGTTTTCCGTTTTCATTTCTGTGTTGTTATAGCATTCCTTTCATGCGTTTGTGCTGAAATCCAATGATGTTCCTATCATACAGTAAATGAAAATCTTTCCCAATGTAATCAACACATCTGTTTAGATCACACCTGAGGGCCCAAAGTTTTTCAATGCATCATTATCGGTGTCTTGTATTTCTGAATGTTTTGACGGTTTTTCATACCATGGAATTTCGCACGTACATTTTACCAAGTGCTGCATTACGTGCATTTAAAGTGGTCAGCACATGAATAAAACCCACTAAAATGTTTGATATCACCATGTCCAATAGTACTACCAACTACAATTTTTGAAACAAACACCCGAAAAAGACCTGCATAAAGTTTAACGTTGAAACACTGAAATTGCAGATGATACATCCGATTTATCAAAGGAAATGAGAGACTAGCGATATACGCAAGAAATCGCAAGGTAACAAAAACAGTAATCAAAATACAAGAAAAAAACGACTAGCAGAATAAAAACATAGAACAACAAGAAAAAAAACACCATAACAAAAGGGGTAGAGATGCAAACCCAGAAGAAGGATTTGTTTTCGTCTCTTGCCCCAACGCGATACAGCAGCCGCAATCAAAGATACTCTTGTTTTCGACGCAAACGCCCACACAAGCTTTATCCGTAGATAGATATTATTGTACAAGTAAAGCAGCGTGATTAGAAGTCGCTTGAAAGAACCACCGAAAACAGGCAAAAACACAAGAAATGCAAGCACAGAAGAACGAATTGACTTGAACAGACTAAAAAACAGAAGATTGAACAATACAAGACTACAAGAAGAGAAGAAGAAAAATAGCGGACTTCCCAGCGGGTGGCAATTTGCTGGTTTGATATATGAAAAGAAATAGAAAACAGAAGATCAAAAGACAAGCAAAGAAAGCACGGATAAACAAAGAATATCCAAGTTGAAAAAAATAAAAATAAAAAGACTAGTACAAGCGCACCAAAATGACAAAGGAAAAAACCAAAAAATGAAAAGAACCATTCCAATCAAGTTAATGAGGGTGCACAAAACAAGAAGGATTTGGCACACTGAGCACTGAGTCGTCAGGGTGCAAACCCGTGACGTTTGGCGCATTAAGAATTTTTTCCCCACCTGTCAGGTGAGAGTTGTTAGATTTTATATCAGCTGTCTCCTCCTCCTTCTTCTCTTCCTCCTCGTCCGGCTCGTTGCTCAGTGTTCCTTGCCGCACCTCAACCGCGATCCTTGAGATCAGTGTTCCTTGCCGGACCTCAACCGCGATCCTGTGAGATGAGATCAATGTTCCGCGCCGGACCTCAACAGCGATCCTGTGAGATCAGTGTTCCGCGCCAACCGCGATCCTGCGAGAGCAGTGTTCCGCCCCGGACCTCCACCGCGATGCTGTGAAATCAGTGTTCCGTGCCAGACCTCAACCGCGATCCTGTGAGATCCGTGTTCCGCCCCGGACCTCCACCGATGCTGTGAGTTCAGTGTTCCTTGCCGGCCTCAACCGCGATCCTGTGAGTTCAGTGTTCCGCACCGGACCTCAACCGCAATCATTTGAAGAGATATGCCCGAAAGAATGTCAAAAGTCAAAAGATATGTCAGAAGATCTGCCAGAAAGAACGTCAAAAGACATGTCAGAAAGAATGTCAGAAGATATGTAAGAAAGAATGTCAAAAGATATGTCAGAAAGAATGTCAGAAGATATGTCAGAAAGAATGTCAGAAGATATGTCAGAAAGAATGTCAGAAGATATGTCAGAAAGAATGTCAGAAGATATGTCAGAAAGAATGTCAGAAGATATGTCAGAAAGAATGT